>JASDQU010013924.1:113570-131711 GCA_032191745.1 Picea mariana | reverse complement strand
GAATCAAGTGATTGAAGATATGTTGAGGATGTATGCGATGGATAAACCATCAAAATGGGAAGACTACCTACACTTGGTAGAGTTTTCTTATAACAATGGGTACCAAGCATCTCTAAAGATGATCCCATTTGAGGCACTTTATGGAAGAAAGTGAAACACACCAGTAATATGGGATAACCCAACAGACAGAGCAGTGGTTGGGCCAGATTTGCTCAGGGAAATGGAGGAGCAAATGACTAAAATAAAATAAAATTTAAAGGCTACCCAAGACAGGAAGAAAAGCTATGTTGATAAGGGCGTAACTCACAGGGAATTTAAAGTGGGAGACCATGTATTCTTGAAAGTGAAGGCCAACAGAAGTTCCCTAATGTTGGGAAATTGTTCAAAGTTGGTAGCTCGCTATTTTGGGCCATTTAAAATTGTAGAGAGGATTGGTCCAGTAGCTTATATGATTGCATTTCCTGCATCTATGTATGTTCATAATATATTCCATGTATCATTGGTCAAGAACTATATACCTAATGTTAATCATGTTATTGATTGGAATGTGATCTAGGTGGAGAAAGAAGGCTCTTTTCAACTGCAACCGGTATGCATTCTGGACCGGAAAATAAAATATCCTTGGAATCGAGCCATAGGGCTTGTAAAGGTCCAATGGACCTTGTACGATCCTGAGGAGGCTACTTGGGAGCATGAGGATGCAATGCGGGAAGAATACCCGCATATTGTTTAGGACGTTTGAAATTTTGTTGTACATGTGTACGTGATGCACTGAGGACAGTGCATAAATAAGGGGAGAGGATTGTAATATCCCCAAGACGAACCCAATTGTAAATGTAAATGCAAATGCACTTAAGCTGGTGAGTTGTTTGATATCATTTTTTGTATGCATCGTTCA
This sequence comes from Picea mariana, assembly GCA_032191745.1. NCBI lineage: Eukaryota > Viridiplantae > Streptophyta > Pinopsida > Pinales > Pinaceae > Picea > Picea mariana. The sequence goes on along the minus strand of JASDQU010013924.1, from coordinate 130,813 downwards.
TGGCATAGTGTGCGCATGTAATGCATAGTAAGATGATGAAGTGTTCACATTCTAGGATATTGTGCACAACATCTTAAGTGTGTGCAATATTGAGTCCAATGAGCCTTTGTGTATATGCTATTTTTTATAGGATGGTGAGCCAGTTATTATAAGCTAGAATGCTTATGTTTTCATTAGGCCAAAGAGCCTAGATGTTGAAGGAAAGCGTGCCTATTTTGTATATGTATCATGATTAATATAAAATACATCATTGCATGCAAACTGACCACGATAAAAGAGATGGGGGACTAAACTCTATTGGTTAGGGAAAAGGAGGGGCTAAGTTAAGGAAACGGGCTAATCTATGGAGCTTAAGCCAAAAATAAATATTATATTAATATTTCTTAAATCATAAAGTATGGATAATTAGTTTATCCTAAGTTCTAAAGTTGGGGACAAGTGGGCCAAAGTAGCTCACAACATGACAAGTGTCAAGTTGGGGATATGCATACATATTGTTGGAAATTAGTTCATTTCCTATGATATTTTCTATCATTCTTCCCATGATTCCTTTCATCATTTATTCATCCAGTCAATCATCCATGAGAATGCACACACCCATTGAGTTATCCTTCGTATCTTCCTTAATGTACCTAAACCTGTATCCATAACCATTTTTTGTTGGTGTAGTTGGTTAGCTTGGGATCTGGATTGAAGAAGCAGGTTGTCAGGCCCATGGGATAGTAAAGAGGTGGGTTTTCAGGCCCGTGAGAAATTTCTCTTTGGGTGAGAGAATTGTTGGGAATCGATTTCCTGAAGGTGCTGAACTGCAGCTACAGTGCTCTGAGATTTTTTGTCCAACCTATTGCTGAAGCCTGGAAAGGAAGTGGGGCAGCTGAAGGACTATTGAGAAGAGAAGGGGAACACTTGTTGGGGTGGGACAAACATTTGGGGAATGAGGGACTGTAGGCTATTAGTTGAGTTGGCACCTGAGACAGAGTCTTTCCTGTTGTCTATGAGCCTTTATCCTGGTTAGGAATCTCTTCACCCAGGTGGAGTCTAGTTCCATCTCGGGGTGACTCACTGTTGAGAGTGATGAACAATGTAGTCTAAGGTTGGGAGGTTCGTGGAAGTTCTGCACGCAGTCGGTGAAATTATTACCAAGATAAGTGCCAATTGTGTGATTAATTTATATGCTGCACTGTTATTTATGTGCTTATTTTATGGGTTCTCATATGTGCAGTTATAATTGTGTTTATTTTTATGGGTATTTCCTGTATGTGTTGCATGTATATGTTTTCTTTTATTTTAGTGTGAATCTATGTATTTACAGATGTATTTGTATTTTACATTATATATATAATACCTCCACAAGAGTTATGTGTGTATATATTTTAATTGCATGCATTTCAAGAAACATTTATGTGGCATAGCTCAGTTTGATGTTGGGTATGTTACAATATGTTCTGTAGAGATAACAGTAAGAGTTATATGGCGTAGCGTGGCCTGGCATGGATGGACAGGGATGTTACAGGGAGAATATATCTTTCTGGAAAAATGAAAGCTACGAAATATAATTTCTTTTCTTGAATGAACTACAATTCCAAACAATCATAAACTATGAAATTTCTCAATTTGTTCTCTTTGAGTTGTGAATGCAAAGATTTGTTTTATGAATGATTACTTAAAAAGAATGAATGACTTTAATTTTCCTTTCCGGAACTAGATCTGAGGCATACTAAAGAAAGGAAATGTAATCAAAGCAAATAGATACACTCAACAGAAACCCAAATCAAACATTCAATGAAGATAAAAATAAAGATGAAAAGAAAGTGTTTATCAAATGCAAACAAGCAATAGCTTTCAAATCAACAAGCAATCCAAAAAACATAAAATAATCCAAAAATTCACTCAGATGAAAGAATTTTAATCAATCAAGCACCTAGATATATGATCAAAGATTATATCCTTGTTGGTAAAAATCAAGAAGCAAAAAACTTACAAAATGATAATGAAGGGTTTGCAATCTTTGAAAACCAATCAAAAAGCAAGTTTAAATTCAGCAATCGATCAAATAATGACCTCAAAAGTTCCCCCCAGGTGATCAAGACAAAATTGGGCATCAAAAGACAATCAAGACCCAATCCAAAAAAATTTACAGACGTCGTCGCAGGCCAACAGTAAGGTATAGTGCAGAAATCACCAGTTTTTGTAGGCTAGCAACGGGCAGGGTGCGGGAATTTCCCACTGGCTTAAACAGTTAGGGTGCGACAATCTAAAGTTTCTGCAGGTGACATATAGATTAAAGTGTAGAAACGTCTGTAAACATAAGAAAATTGGAAAAAGGGTAAAGAAAGTTTGAAAACTTTCAGGGTGAGAGAGTCTGGATTGATCCCTTACAGACTCAGAGACTGAAACATAATGAAAAAATATAGGCTAAGGGAAAATGGACAACAAAAAATAAAAAACAGATCATATCCCTAGTGGAGTCACCAATTTTGTTATTGGATATATCGTTAAATGCGGACATAAACTGATCTCCCTAGATCCACCTAGATCTAGAACAAAACAAGACAATACATGGCGCTTTCCCTAAGCTCTAATCATTGAATCTATCATCAAAGAAAGGATGAGCAACATACCTTTGAATATCACTTCCTTATGTCTTTGTTGTCCCTACTTTGCTCTGGTGCTCTCGTGTTATTGATCCTGTAATGAAACACAAACCAACCAAAGTGAAAGCAATAATAGTATACTCAATGAAGGCTTATACATGTGATCAAGGAATCATGTAATAAAATGAGAGCGATTTTATGGGAAATAAACATGCCACTGTATTATATTAAGAGAAAGTGGAAGATACAACCAAACAACCTTGATGTCGCTAAATTCCCTTTCAATGGCCCTTTCTCTTGACACACACACTTGCTCCAAGCTTGCATGAAGATGATCCACAATAACTTGATAAGATGTGATGAAGCCTTCAAGCATCTGATGTAGAGTACCTGACACAATTCACAGCCTCTCCAAGCTTAATCATTCCTAACTTTCTCTTGTTTACTTAATTCTTAACCTTTTCCATGAGAAATCCATCATTATATAGGATAAAGAGAGATGGTTAAAGAGATCAAGATGATCCCACCAAATCAGAGAGTCGGGTAGGATTTCAACCACATGGATGCCACCTCATATTCTAGAATATTCCTTCTAGAAATTTCATAAACTTCTTCCTTTTTCTCAGTTTTAGAACGTCTCTGCACCCTGTCTATATAGCAACCTGCAGAAACCCCACAGGATAGGTTTAGAGCAGCCTGCGGAAATCAACATTTCCGCACTTTACAATACTACTAGCCTATGATGTCATTCTAAAAACAAGCCTTGTAGAGTAGGAAACCAATTACTTTTTCATGGGAAAGATCCTTTTGAGAGGCTGAATACATGCTTGTAGACACATCACTAGGGTGACCAAAATAATGTGGAACATGCGTGGCCCAGTCATGGGCTTCCACGTGGCACCCATTTAATGGTTCATCAGTTTTGGAAAAATGTTTGGAGTTCATGGGAGTCACCCTGTGACCTATGGTTCTGGATTAAGTGTCTTGGCAGTGCCGGGATAGCCAGCCCGCCCGTGATGATCCTTGATTACCATAGTCTAAAACTTATATATAAAGTGTTATATGTGGTATATCTAGGCAGAAAAGGGATGGGGTATAGCCCCAACCCTCGGCACATATGACCATTCACCATAGAACCTTCTCTATATAGCGTTGGCACATTTGTTATCAGCCTAGCACATGGTTCTTACTACATGCCACATTACACCATAAGACCCAGTTCTATTGTTGGCACGGAGGATAATGGCTTATCCCAGGTCGGTCGAGCTAGCCCACTGACCAAGGGCGTAACTAAGGGGCTTGATCCAAGGGATGAATGCAAAGAGGGGCACGTGGAGACTAGCCCGAGGTCCAATGGATGCGTGAAAAGACCAGGGACCTATTCCGGAGGGGGCCAACGCACAAGCCTTAGCGCTTGGACCACATGGAGCGTGCCAAGTGACTAGGAGCCAACAAAAATGGGTTTGTGCCCTGATTATGTGATATTTTTGGGTTTTATAATATATTATAATATTTTTATTGATATTATTCAACATGTTTGAGAGATTTGGGCCAATATTAAGGGATATTGGGCCCTTTTTGAGGCCAGATATTGGGGAGAAGTTGGGATATTGTTACCCACTTCTATTCTATATAAACCCGAGTTTCTTGGATCCATGGAGAGAGGTTCAAAATATGTTTACGTCGAAGGATTTTTGACCCAAAGCCTTTTTTATGCAGTGAATCCATTGAGGAGAGCACCTTTGCAGGCCATTTCTGGGAGCTTCGTTCATCCGATTTCAGTGTCGTCAGTTTTTTTGGGTTCTAGAGATCTGGTAGAAAAAGACCAGATCATTTTGTAATACTTTTGGAAATTTTATGATTTCATTTTAAATATTTTAAAATAAATAAGAAAGCCTCACCCACTGAGACAAAGGCCCATAGACATAAGCGAGATTGTCGAACTCCGTTATCACTTTGGTGTTTTATGGATTATTGTTCTTCTTGCTTGTGTTCAGATATGTATATTGTTTAATAGCTTCTATGTTTCATCTTTCATTAGTTTCCTAAATGGTTAATTAACACATGAAAAATAACTGAACCATTGTCGTTTAAAAGATCTTTTCAGATCAAAATCCTTTAAACAATCCCCTCTAGAAATTAGAAGCAAATGTTGTATCTCTATCTGAGACAATTGCCTTAGGTATCCCATGCAACCTAACAATCTACCTCATGTAAATTTGTGCAATATTAGATGTTATATGTGCCATTTTTATAGGAACAAAATGAGAAGCCTTTGTCAATTTATTAACCATGACCATGATTGAATCATGTTGTCTTGTTGTCCTAGGCGATTTAGTTATAAAATCAATGGTTACCATTTCCCATTTATTCTCTAGAATTAGTAATGGATATAGAAAAACCATTGGGTGTCTATGCTCAGCCTTCACTCTCTGACATTCCATACATTTGGTAATGTAATTAGAAACATCTCTTTTCATTCCTGGCCAAAATAATTGTCTTCTTACTACTGCAATTGTTTTCTGGTAACCAGGATGTCCGACATATGGAATATTATGCATTTATTTTAATACCAAATTCCTAAGTTCTCTGGAACTAGGAACATTAAAATTCTATTTTTATGCATAAGTAATCCATCTTCCTCCATCTCACAATCTTTAATTTTTTTTTTACATTTTCCAGTTGTAATCTTTCTTTTACCTGTAGGTAATGTTGATCTGTAACAACAACATATAAAATTTGTCTCTTTAAATCTGACTGATGCATACTAACACCTATAGCATGCATGAGATGTACTCTTCTACAAAGTGCATCAATACCTTTATTTTTTTTTCCTTTGATATGCTTGATGTCAAAATCGTATTCACTTAAAAATTCCAGCCATCTTGATTTCCAGGCATTCAAAGTTGGTTGTTCAAAAAAATATTTCAGACCATCGTGGTCCATTCTTAATTCAAATCTCTTTCTCATAAGATAATGCCTCCACATATTCAATGCATGAATAATGGAAGCAAGTTTCAAGTCATGTGTGGCATATTTCCTATCATGTTCTTTAAGCTTTATGGACTCATAACCAATGAAATGTCCATTTTGAGTGAGTACTCCACCAAGTCCTTCTTTGCATGCAGCTGTACTTACCACAAAAATTTCATTTGGGTCAACACTCTTTAAAACATGTGCATTAGTAAGTAATTCTTTCAACAAATTAAAGTTCTCTTCACACTCAAGTGTCCATTAAATTTAATTCCCTTCTTTTGTAAAGAAGTGATGGGATGAGCAATGTTAGAGAACCCTCCAATAAATATTATGTAGTAACCAACTAATCCCATAAAAGATCTAACTTCTAAAACATTCCTGGTTGATGGCCATCCTCTAATGGCTTCAATCCTCTATGGATCTAATGCTATACCTTTTTTTGAAATAATGTGTCCCAAGTAATGGATCTATTCTTGGTAAAAATAACACTTACTAAGCTTGGGATACAACTTATGTTCCCTCAACACTTGGAATATCGATCTTAGGTTATGTTCATGCTCTTCCTTTGACTTAGAATAGAAAAGTATGTTGTCCAGGAATACTATGACAAAATTATCCATGTAATTTTTGAACATGCCATTCATTAAGCACATAAATACAGTTCGTGCATTGTGTTAGCTCCTAAAATGTTCCATTTTAGTTTGCTTTCAAAATGTTTAGTCCTAAATCCAAGAGACAGTTAATTTGTAGTGCCAACGATGTTTTTCCCATTCAGTACGTTGCAAACACCTAGTTTAACTATCTAATCCATGATTACCATATTGTAATGGGTTACACTAGAAAGAAGAAGGTTCATGGGTTGCAATTAACAAACATGTATAAGAAAAACCTCCTTCTCAAATGAAATCTCAAAATGTTGAATGAAGACTTGGACTTAGCCAAAAGCATGCTCAGGTATTTTGTCTTCTTGCTCATCACAGTGATAATTTTGGATTCAATAGTGTTAAAGAGAGTGTTTAGGATTGATTTCATAAGGGCACAGGCTCAAAGTACTTGTAGGAGTATGCTTTTATCAATAATGATACTAACAAATCAAATTAGTTCACAGTTTTCCATATACTCTGCATACTCTGTTTTGGTTATAGTAATGCTTGATTGATAAACAAAGGACACTAAGCATGTTTGTATCAGATGTAGTGAAAGGTTTTTCATCACGTTTTCCAAAGCATTGAAAATTATTTTATCATTTTCAAGAGGATTTGTGCTTTTCCAATGCACTTGAGCTTCATGTGTAACGGTGAACCCTAAAATTTTGCAAAGGAGGTATAAGTAAGATTTGATGGTGAGATTCAGGTTTCTTCAGGGTGTTTGATGTTTTATTATGTGATATGGTGCTCATGGCACACTCTCCAACCTTCAAAACTCTTCCAAGGTGGATCAATAAACATTAAGCTAACGAATGCACATTATAGGAAGTTTGCAATGCAGTGTTACATTTTCCTGTGTTATGCACTGCAAACTTGCCTATGTGTTAGCATTAAAAGTTTGGATCAAACCTAACTTCCTTTTTAAGAATCCATGGAGTTTCTTATGGGCCATATGTGGACTAAAACCTTAATGTATTCACCTCTCCTTCAAGAACATGCAAATATATCATGTCAACTTCATAGAGTTGGAATCAAGACTAGGTTTGATTACTTAAAGTTTATCATGCTAGGATGTATGAATTGTTGCCTTATGCAGATATTAAGAATGCAAGAAGGTTTTCAATCAGTCATGAGTAATGTTTCAAGTGTGCACTATCATATATATCAGAAAATCACAAAGGTCAAGAAAAAGAAGTCAATTTTGGCAAACTTTAATTGTATTAAGCTTTTAAGGTTTCTTTACCAAAGTGGCATAAAAAGTGATTCTTTCAGTTGGAATATCATTACTATAATTATAATATATTATTTGATCACTTTCGAACCTTTTAAACACTTCCTAGCATGCATATATGATTAAAAGGCACAAAACAGAGTATTCAACAGTTTGCAGCACAAACCAACAATGTTACACTAAGCACGGTGCAAATTTTCCTGTAGATGGCAATTTTCAAACAATTTGGTCAAAAAGTCCAAATTTGAGTTCGCTAGAGTATTTTTAGGGGAAAATGATGACTAATATTCAAACAAATCATAAAATATCATCCATGGATGCATGTGGCAATTCATTTCATCAATGGAAACATTCTAGGGATCAAATCCTAGCATGTAGGGATATGACTAGATTTTGAAATCTGTATTTTCCTGTTTTAGTCAAATTTTTTGGAGATATATTATGATGATATGGAAAGGTATTTTTGGAAAGTGAGAGAGGTTTTTCACAAGAACGATCTCCTCTTAAAAAAACTCTCTCAAGTTTCCAAACTCTTTTTGGATTTGGGAGATATAGGTGAATCTTTGAGCAACATTTGCCAGAAATTTGACAGTTTGTATTTTCCATCCACCTCATAAATTCGAATTTGACTTGGATATCTAAGTATAGGTAAAGAGGTTATAATATCCATTTATTGTGGATATATATGGCCATGGTAATATCTCTATAAAGAGAACCAAAGGGAGGATCTGAAGGAGGGTTCGATTTTGAGGATTTGAGAGAACTCTTGTGTAAAGAGAACTTTGAATACATATTGGAATATAGGCTTATTTCACTGTATATGTTCAGACCTTCATTTTCTTTTATATTCTATTCCTGTGGATGAATGTATGTTCATTATTCTATGTTTATTCAGTGATTTATGGAAGTCACTTTGTCATTGCATTGATAGAAAAGATTGCAAGTAATTTTACCTATTATAGCTAGCCTTTCATATATAATTTTAGTGTGTGTGATCCTCCTAGTATAATAAGTATTCTCCATCTATTTCAGTCTTTTAAAACTATCTGAAAAGTATAGTTGAAATCCCTATCTATCTGAGTGTATTCATGTATGTCTTAATTAAGAGAGTTCATGAACAAGTCATTCAAATTGATCCATTTTATACCTTTTATTTGAACATTTGATTAAGTTACCAAGCTCACTCAATCTACAACCTAGAGTGACTCTTAGAGTGATAAAAAGTTGGCGTTGTTGTTGGGGAGAGGATTTTTAAGAAAGCTTCCTTGGGAGATGGCATAGTCCTAAATTTTGGTGATAGACAAAGTCTGGGCATCATATTGGTTGTAATCTTCTATCTGGTGACTCCATGAAGGATGAATTCAATGGTGATTCCACAATATTCAAATGTCAAAGGAATTTGTTGCTCTTTTTGCTAGGAGGTTTTCACCTCTTAAATTTTTAGTAGTCCCTAGTTTCCCACGTCCAATACCTCTTATGGATATTTGGGGAGAATTCCTTCCACGGTTCATAGATTGGAAAGAGGATAATCCTTCAGATCACCTCATCAGATTTCACCAATGCATGAATCAGTTAAATATACATCAAGAAGATGTGCCCATGAAGATGTTTTTCTATTCATTAGAAGGGGACAATTGTGAATGGTACCGATCGTTACCTCCATCTAGCATATATTCTTTAAAATAATTTCATATAGCATTCCATCATCGAGGTGAAAGGTATTTTTCTCAGGAACTTCTTCTTGAGCATTGTTGTGAGGAGTTTCATTCCGATATTCAACATGTTGTTTCTTCTAGTAGTGAGGATGAAAATGAATATATTAATGAAGATATAGATGAGGATGAAATTATTTATATTGTTAATTCCAAAGAAGAATATCTTCAAGATATAATTGATAGTAATATTGATGATTTCACAGCTGAGGATGCTTTAGATCTTGTTCCTTATGTACCTGTTTCTTCAAATTTAGATGAGAAGGATGATAATAATGAGGAAGGAGTTGTTGTTTCAAATCTGTTTCAAAATCATATTGTTGATGATTATATGCAAAAATATTCATATTTTCCATTAGGATTTTAACTTAATGTTTCAATTTATGATGAATATAGTGATGATGAGAAAGAATTCAAAGTTTATGAAGGCTTGTCAACTAATGTAATATCATCTAGTTCTACTTTTCAGCAAAGAAATGATCAACAATGTATGCATTCTATGGTTGATGATAGTTATGAGTCTGTTGTTCAAAATTCCAATGAAGATCTCTTTAGTTTTGATACATCTTTTAAAGATATCATTGTTGGGGAGAGTAATCAGTAGCCCTCTTATGATATATATTTTAAAACTCATCCTTTATTTGATCATTATGGAGACAGTAAAGTTGAAGACCAAAAAATTATTTCTTCCTTTCTCTCAAAGGTTGTCAAAAATAATGGGCTAGTACATTACAGTTATGGATCCGAGTCACAAGGATATGGTAAAGGAGAGCATAAAGGATTAGATGAGAAATTGATGATGCCTTTTTCTCTGTCAATTGTTGAGAAACAACAAGTTTTGCATGAGTTTTGAGATCCAGTTGCCACTTATATGGAGATGTTTTGCAGTAATGAATTTTCAACTATTGTCATCTTTAAGGCCAAATTTTTGGATTGTGAGTATAATTTCCAAGTTTATGATTTACATATTGTAGTCCCTGTGTTTGTGACTTTACATAAAATTGGAATAAAATTTCAAGTTGTTAGTCAATTACTTTCATTGCTACATTGACAACATGACTTTAATTGAACCAACAACAATACAATTGATTAGAGTAGGAGTGTGTATGAATAAGCTTAATACTTGAGCATTTTTTTTTTAGTTTTCAATAAATAAGCAGAGTTTCTCTCAGTACATAAAGAATAGAATTCAAGTGATATATCTCAAAGGTTTGAAAAGGATTTGTTGTACATGTTTAATACTAGATGAATTCATCACCCATTGGACTAGGCACTATAGAGTCCAGGATCTATATTTTTTAAGAGTAGTTTGATCTTAATAATCTGAGCAGGTTGTAGGGTTTTCATATTGAATGGAAAGACAAATGGTCTTCTAGGTTCTTGGAGCCTCACAGTGAGGTCTCCATCCCAGTTGGAGCTAGATGTTATCTCCCAAAATGTTCTATTTTAGTTTTCTTTCAAATGTTTTAGTCCTAAATCCAAGAAACAGTCAGTTTGTAGCGCCAACGGTGTTTTTCCCATTCAGTATGATGTAAACACCTAGTTTAACTATCTAAGCCATGATTAGAAAATTGTAATGGGTTGCATTAGAAATAAGAAGGTTCAGGGGTTTCAATTAACAAACATGTATAAGAAAAACCTCCTTCTCAAATCAATTCTCAGAATGTTGAATGAAGACTTGGACATAGCTTAAACCATGCTCATGTATTTTGTCTTCTTGCTCTTCACAATGATAATTTTGGCTTCACCAATGTTAATGAGAGTGTTTGGGATTTATTTCATAAGGGCATAGGCTCAAAGTTCTTGCAGGAGTATGATTTTATCAAGAATGATACTAACAAATCAAATTAGTTCACAATTTTCCATATACTCTGTTTTGGTTATAGTAATGCTTGATTGATCAGCAAAGGAGACTAATCATGTTTGTATCAGATGTACTGAAGGGTTTTTAATCACGGTTTCCAAAGATTTGAAAATTATTGTATCATTTTCAAGAGGATTTGTGCTTTTCCAATGCACTTGAGCTTCATGTGTAATGGTGAACTGTAAAAGTTTGCAAAGGAGGTATAAGTAAGATTTGATGGTGAAATTCAGGTTTCTTCAGGGTGTTTAATGTTTTATTATGTGATATGGTTCTCATGGCACACTCTAAAACCTTCATAAGTCTTCCAAGGTGGATTAAGAAGCATTAAGTTAACAAATGCACGCTATAGGAAGTTTGCAACGCAACACTGCATTTTCCCGTGTTACGTGCTGCAAACTTGCCCGTGTGTTGGAATTAAAAGTTTGGGTCAAACCAAAATTCCTTTTTTAGCATACATGGAGTTTATTATGGGCCATATGTGGACTAAAACCTAAATATATTCACCACTCCTTCAATAACATGCAAATATATCATGTCAACTTCATAGAGTTGGAATAAAGACTAGTTTTGATTACTTAAAGTTTATCATGCTAGGATGTATGAATTGTTTCCTTATGAAGATATTAAGCATGCAAGATGGTTATGAATGAGAGTAATGTTTCAAGTTTTCACTATCATATGCATCAGAAAATCACAAAGGTCAAGTAAAAGAAGTCAATTTTGGCAAACTTTAATTGTGTTAAGCTTTTAAGTTTTCTTTACCAAAGTGGCCTAAAAGGTGATTCTTTCAGTTGGAATATCATTAATGTAATTATCAGATATTATTTAATCACTTTAAAACCTTTGAAACACTTCCTAGCATGAATACATTCTTAAAAGGCACAAAACAAATTATTCAGCAGTTTGCAGCGCAAACCAACAATTTTACACTAAGCGTGCTACAAATTTTCCTGTAGATGGCAGTTTTCAAATATTTTGGTCAAAAAGTCCAAATTCGACTTGGTTGGAGTATTTTTAGGGGAAAAGGATGAATATTCTTCAAATAACTCATCAAATCTCATCCATGGGTGTAGGTGACACTTCATTTAATTAATGGAAACATTATAGGGATCAAATCCTAGAATGTAGGGATATGACTAGATTTTGAAATCTGTATTTTCTTGTTTTAGTCATATTTTTTGGAGATATATTAGGATGATATGGAAGGGTATTTTTGGAAAGTGAGAGATATTTTTCACAATAACGAGATCCTCTTAAAAAACCTCTCTCAATTTTCCAAAATCGGTTTGTATTTGGGAGATATAGGTGAATCTTTAAGGAGACTTTTCCAGAAATTTGACAGTTTGTATTTTCCATCCACCTCATAAATTCAAATTTGACTTGGATATATAAAGATAGGTAAAGAGGTTATAAGATACATTTATTGTGGATATAGATGACCATGTAATATCTCTATAAATATCACCAAAAGGAGGAGCTTAAGGAGGGTTCGATTTTGAGGATTTGAGAGAACTCTTGTGTAAAGGACACTTTGAATGCATATTGGAATATAAGCTTCGTTCACTGTATATGTTCAGACCTTCATTTTATTTTCTATTCTGTACCTGTGGATGAATGTATGTTCATTATTATATGTTTATTCAATGATTGATGAAAGTCACTTTGTCATTGCATTGATAGACAATATTGCAAGTACTTTTACCTATTATAGCTAGCCTTTCATATATACTTTTAGTGTGTGTGATCCTACTGGTATAATAAATATTCTCCATCCATTTCAGTATTTTAAAACTATATGAACAATATAGTTGAAATCCCTATCTTTCTGAGTGTATTCATGTATGTTTGAAGTAAGAGAGGTCATGAACAAGTCATTCAACTTGATCCATTTTATACCTTTTATTTGAACATTTGATTAACTTACCAAGCTCACTCGTTCTACAACCTAGAGTGACTCTTGGAGCGATAACACATTGGACAGGCCAAATGGCACCACTACAAATTCATAATTCCCATACCTAGTTCTAAAGGTTGTCTTATTGATGTCTTCTTCTTTGATTCTTACCTGATGGTACCCTGATCTCAAGTATATATTTGAAAATAGATTTGCCCCTCTTAGTTGATCAAAGAGGTCATCAATTCTGGGTAGAGGGTACTTGTTCTTTAAAATGGATTTATTTAGCTGTTGAAAGTCAATACATAGCCTCAAATTTCATCGTTATTTTTGACAAAGAGTACTGGTGCTACCCAAGGTGAAACACTTGGACGTATGTACCCTTTATTCAACAATTCTTCCAACTGAATTCATAATTCTTTTAATTATGGTGTAATCATTATGTAAGATGTTTTTGATATTGGGGAAGCTCCTAACACTTAATCAATAGAGAAATATATCTCTTTCTTTGGTGGAAACCCTGGTATTTCTTGGAATACATCTTCAAATTCTTGTAGTACCGAAAATTCTTCAAGGCTTGGCCCCTTTGTCTTTTCTGGCTCCTCCACATGGGTTGCATACAATTGAAATCATTTTCTAAAAGATATATTTAGCTGTAAGGATGAAATATCCCTTATAGAGATGAGTCTTGGAACTCCTTTCACAATGCTTTTCTTTCCTTCTTTATCAAGACATGTAAATGTCTTATTATGACAATCTAGGACAACATGATGTTTGTCCAACCAACCTGTTCTAATTAGAATATCATAAGACCCCAATGGTATAATATTTATATCAACATTAGTATTCACACCATTAATACTTATGGAACAACCTTTGACCATATCATTGATTCTCCTTTTGGTTTCATTGGCTAGTTGAACCAAACTTGATATTTCAAGATCACTTTTCTCCAAATGTAATCTATCCATTATTTTAGGATAAATGTAACAATGGATTTCTCCTGAATGAATTAAAATAGAAACAGGTTGATTAATAATCTTACCTTCCACCTTGATCATATTGGATTGGTACTCTGCTTGCTGATCATCTACGAATGCATAAATTATTCCCATGTCTTCTACTGTTGTAGCCTCTTTGATGTTGTGCACGGTCTTCACTTTGTCCTTTATATGAAGGAAATCTGTATACATGTGATCTTCTTTACATACCCAATATTGGATTGGTGGTCTTCCTCTTTTTCCCAAGGAGTCTTCTCTCTTGGATTCATCCTTAGCATACTCGTCTTGATGATTTTTATTAGGGCTCTTTCTGTTGAAAGGAGGTTTGAATCCCTTCCTCCTCTGATCAAATTTCTCCTTCTTCTTATCCTTCCAAGATTTTTTCATGGATTCTATGCCCTTTCCTCACTCATACAAGTACTTAGCCTTCCTAATGGTCTTATTCAAAGTCTCAGGTTCATCATATTGAATCTTATCTTTATAAAAGGATGGAAATCCACTTAAAAACATTTGTATTTTTACCTTCTCATCTTTTATAAACCCCACATAGTTTATCATCCCCAAGAACTTATTTTCATACTCTTCCATGGTCGTGCTTCCCAGCCTAATTTCAAATAACTCCTTCATTTTCCTTTCATAGAAGTGTTTTGAAAGGTACTCCTTTTGAAAATATTTCCTAAACTACTTCCAAGTGATCCTACTCTCATTAACGTGCTCAAATTGCTTCAATTAATCCCACCACATAGTAGCTTTTGTTGGGTATGTGTTATATTCTTTGCATGTGTGTGTGTGTGGGTGCGTCAAATACGACAACTGCGTCTGATGATCCCTTCACCTAGATCTTTGTTGTGTGCGCCAGGCACTTTCCTAGGGGGGTCCTAGGGGGGGCAGGTATTGTTGGAAAATTCAGTTAACAGACAACGATTCACCGTATACTTGTCATTGATGGCATGTACAGTTGAGGTTGCAGTGATGGTTTGAGTATAACAGCAATGAATAGCAGCGCAACAATAATCAGGAGGAGAAGAGTCAGTGATCATTGAATCCCATTCAAATTTTTTGAAAGTCCGACAGTTGTCAGATCTGTAGAAGCTATGAGGGAGATAAGCCATCAGGAGATCAGAATTCTCAAGGTCGTGAGAACCAAGACATTGAAAGTATCGAAATCCCGACATAATCGGGACCGTCCATTTGGAAGGATGCGTGGTAGCAATCGGGCGCCACCGGAAGAAGCTCGAAAGGAGGCTTCATTGGAGAATTGGGAATCAGAGTTTCAAGAGTCTCGTGAACAATGACAACGAGAACCACAAAATCACGATATGCGATTTCGCGATGTAATCGCAGCCGTTAACGTTAGAAGTGATCTGGACCGTTAATTTTCTTCATGGAGAATCGGGGATCGGGACTTTGAAATGACAAAGTCACATGACATCAAAAAACCCGATTTCGTGATATGCGATATCGTGATTCAATCGCAGCCATTGAATCAAGAATGAGATCTGGACCGTTGATTTCATTTCTCTCGGAGTTTCGCGAATCGAGAATTTGAAAGGCAAAGAACATAAATCTGATTTCACGATATGCAAAATAGCAATTGAATTTGAACCGTCAGATCTAGATATAATCTGGATTATTGATCTGATTTCAGTATGGAATTTCGCTGATCAGAATTTGAAGGTGACAGGAACATTGAACATAAGGAATTACGATTTTGCGATATGCGAAATCGCGAAAGTGCCTTTCACATAAAGCCTTGGTCACAGCTCCTGGTCACGGGAAGAGAAGGAGTCAAGAATAAACTCCACATCGGATTTTTGCGAATCGTGATATCAAGGAGACAAGAAAACAATGCAACAGAAATGCCGAAATTGCGATATGCGATATCGCGACACAATCGTAGCCGTTGAGTCAAGATCGCATATGGATCGTTGATTTGACTGATTTATGGAATTTTGTGTATCGGGATTTATAAGTGAAAATAACATGGAACATGAGGAATGTCGAAACCCTATTTAAAGGCAAGATTTATAAAAGTCATCCTACGGTGCGGATAAGACTTGAAGGAGATCTAAGGGTTACTGTTTCTTCACACACAGGTAACTCATCAGTTACGATTTAGCTAAACAAAATGGATTCTTGATTACGAATTAGTTATCATTTCAGTTGCAAAGACATGTGTCCTTGGTTTGCCGAATGGAAGGTGAAGTGGAACCGTCGGGAAGGTATGTATAAAAGAAGATGAGACAGATTGTAAAAAGTGTGGTTGTTCTGGATAGGAAAGGAATGAAACAGTAAGAAATAATACAGTAGAGGATGCGTGGTAGGAAAGGGGGCATATGTGCAGAGTAGAATGAAAAACAAAGCAGAAGCAGAGCAGTATGATAGATATAGCAAAACCAGAGAAGAATGACAGAAAAAGTTGATGCAGAGAAGACCTGCTAAACAAACAGAAGAAGAGAAGAATTGCAGAACAGTTTGTTGAAGATCAAATACAGAGAAAGATTGGTAAGAATGGATTTATCTATGTAATTGTCTGTGTATTCATTATTTGATATATGTAGGGAGGTTGGGAGGTGCTCGAGAGGACTATTGTCCTCAGATGTTCAAGTGGGTGCTTGGACACAGGGAGTTGTAGCTTCCATCTGGTTGTAGCCAGAGAAACTAGGGTGGCAGGGTGGTGCTAGGGAGAACAAGTGTTCTCTATTATACAGGTTGGAGCCTGTGTAACTGGAAGTTGATGCTTCCGTCCAGTTGGTGCTGGAACATTCATGGAGTTGGTGCTTCCTTCTAGTGGGTGCTAGAGAAACCAGAGAGTGGGAGCTCTCAAACAAGTTGTAGCTTGTAAAACAGAGGTAGCAGCCTCACATTGGGTTGGTGCTCAATTGTAAATGATGTACATAACTGAAAAAGACTGCCTATCATTTCGAAGAAGAAGAGGTTTTCTCCCTTTATGGGTTTCCTCATGAAAATCTTTCTTTGTGTGTACTTTATGTGTGTCTGATGGTCTTTACTTTTACTGTCCATATGTTGTATGTTGTTGATGACCACATGAAGAAAGATTAATAATTCTTAACAGACTTAAAATTGTTTAAGCTCACATACAACTGATTCACCCCCCCCTATCAGTTGTTCTAGTATTTCCAACAATTGGTATCAGAGCAGGTTCCTTTTATTTAAAGGTAGATCTGTAATCTTAAACATGATAAGTCATGAAGGGACTTCAGCCTCTAAGCCCCCTCTGTTTGATGGAACAAATTTTTCCTTCTGGAAGATTAGAATGAGAACATATCTAATGGCCTTGGGTGCTGATGTTTGGGATGTAGT
>JASDQU010013924.1:61656-75699 GCA_032191745.1 Picea mariana | reverse complement strand
TGTTCCATATTTAAGAAAAAATCTAATTTCAACAGAGCAATTGGCAAGTGAAGGTTGTATATCCATATTTACAGATAAGACGTGGAAGGTCATCAAAGGATCATTGGTGATAGAAGAAGGAGAGAAGGCAGGTACATTGTATTTATGTACTGGTAATACTGACTTTTCTATCTCTTTAGCTTCTACAGGAGTGGATACAACATTGTGGAATCATAGGCTGGGACACATGAGTGAGAAGGGAATGCATATACTTCACAAAAGAAATTTGTTGCCAGATCTTAAACAAATTGATTTGGACTGATGTGAGCATTGTGTTTATGGAAAACAAAAGAGAGTCAGATTTCTCAGAGTCGNGAAGAATGAAAGGTTAGAGATTGTGCATACAGATGTATGGGGACCAACTCAGGTATCATCTCTTGCTGGATCTCATTATTATGTTACTTTTATTGATGATGCGACTAGAAAAACTTGGGTTTATTGCATTCGAAAAAAATCTGATGTGTTTGATACTTTTAAGAAATAGAAAGCTTTGGTTGAGAATGAGACAGGAAAAAGTTTGAAGTGTCTTAGATCATATAATGGAGGTGAATATTTCAACAAGGAGTTTGATGATTATTGTTGATACTATGGAATTCGTAGAGAGAAGACAGTTGCAAGAACACCACAATAAAATGGTGTGTTAGAAAGGATGAGCAGGACAATCATGGAATGTGCAAGGAGTATGAGATTGCATGCTGGTTTTCCCTTACAGTTATGGGTAGATGTTGTAGATATTGTTGTTTACTTAATAAATAGAGGACCTTCAAGCTCTTTGGATGGTAGAATTCCAGAGAGGGAATGGACAGGAAAAAAGGTAAACTATTCTTTTTTGAAAAATTTTGGTTGTGAAGCATTTGTCCATATTGATAAAGAAAATAGAACAAAGTTTGAGGCAAAATCCACGTTTCGGTGCTACAGGAATAACCCTATTCCCGCAACAAGGAAAAATTGAATATTTAATATCTAGATATTAACATGTACCTTTATTGGATACTGTGTTAATGATTTTGGTTATCGCTTATGGGATTATGAAAATAAAAAAATCATCAGGAGTAGAGATTTCATATTCAATGAGAAGGTCATGTACAAAGGTCATGTACACACTATCCAGAATCCTGCAGACATGTTAACAAAGGGAGTAACCAGGGAGAAACTGAGTTCCTGCTGAGTTTCAGTTGGTCTTCAAGAATGAAGATGAAGATGAGAAATTTTCTAGGTACAAGAACTTTCAGAGTCTAACATATACAACAATGATGAATTTGTTGAGATTAGTCTCCAAGTGGGAGATTGTTGGTTGTGGAGCATGATTATCTTCCTGATTTCTGAGGTGTTTGTTTTCAGCCGTGTTTATACCCCATGAAGACTTTATACCCTAGAATAATGTACACTCTTCCATGTGGGGGAGTGCAGAGGGTGGTTACCCCCTCTGCGGGGTTCGGGGGAAAGCAGGCCCTTGGAGAAAAAATTGCCTTGTAAATGTATATTGTAATTTTATTGTAAATCTGGACCGTTCATTATAAGGTCGCAGATCTAAAGGTAGAAATTATGTTAGGTTTTTTTTCCCTAGAAGGCAACCTTTTGTTATGAGGGAAATGTATTGTGGCTATGCATTATGGCAAATATTGTATTATGAGATAGGATACTGTGAGAAAAAGAAGAGGAAGTTACATCGGGTTTGCTATAGGTTGTATCCGTTCATTTGCTGGATAATAATAAAGGAAGGACTTGAAAATTTCTCTGGTGGACGTAGCTCACACTGGGTGAACCGGGTATATCTGTGTCTCTATTGTATTGTGTATCTTCTATGTTTTATTTCCACATTTGTTTTATTTTATTTCTCCGCGATCCTGTTTTTCTAACAGGGAATATGTTGGCCAAGCCCAATAATGGGCTCTACTTGAAAATTTATTACGCTTGAGCCCCAAGCTTGGGAGAAACTCTTTGTATACTAATGTAATTTAGTGTATATATCTTTTCCCTTTATTTTCGTCTTCAACTTGCTTATCGAGTTTTTCCTTGGTTGGTAGATGTCACCGGAGTCTTCGGTCTACCTAGGATTCGTAGACAGAGCCAATCGTCATACAAAAATCTTGGCTTCCGCTGCTTGGGTGGTTTACTCACCTGAGGGTCTACTGGTGTCTTGAGGTGGCATATGCCTAGGGCCATCCAAAAATAATGTGGCCGAATATAGCGCCATTTTAGAACTTTTGTGCGATGCTATCTTACATGGTATTCTGTCTTTAGAGGTTCGCCTAGATTCTCAGTTAGTAGTATGTCAGTTGAACTATAGTTACTGCGTGTGTTGGAGCCGCCTTTTTCAACTGGCTTAAATATATTTTTTAAAAGTCAAATGTTGGTTTTCGAGTTCTTTTTTCGTGACTTTTACCTACTAAAAATCTCAGTAGTCTCGACATGCGAAATGGCAAAGGATGTTGTGTTTCATAAGTTATCACTTTTTACCGTTAAATGAAAGTTTTTACTTTTTGTACCTCGGAATATCACTCTTCAGGTGTCACAAGTCACAAGATTTGCAAGTCCCGATGTGCGAGGTCGCGAAAATTTTTAAAATCTTACCTCAGGTGAAAGTTGAGAGTAAAATTCTTTAAACCCCAGTCAAGTGTTGTCAGGATTTCGCGTCTCGACGTTCACTCTCTCCTAAAACATTACCGTCGTAACTCCGAAAGATGAATCCATGAGACTTTTACATAAGTAACTCGAGTTAGTGTCAGAGGTGATTAGTTTTGACTGTGGTTAAAGTCTCTCGGGATTTCGCGACTCGGCATACATTCCTCCCGGAAGTTATACCTTCGAAACCCAGAGTGGAAAAGTTGCGATATTCCTCAGACATAATTAATTAAAACACTTAATCTAGTTTACCTTTTGGTTTAAATAAATAACATCATAATGATCTCGGGATTTCGTGACTCGGCTCGCGCTCCTCACGGAAATTATACCCTTGAAACCCCGAGCCGCGAAGTCGCGATATAAATTAAAACATGACTAATTAAACACTTAATCTTGGTTACGTCCTTGCTTAACTAAATCTAATCATTGCGATCTCGGGTTTTTGAGGCTTGAAAGGTTAGAATGAAAATTCTTGATACGACGAACGCCGAAAGGTTGATTAAAGTTTAATTAATCTTAATAAAAAAAGCTAAGCCAGCTTAATCAGTGTTCAATACAAATAATAATATGCACATCTACGAGGTATTTTTTTAATTTTCCTTGCACCAAATTGTGTCACGAACCATCGAAATTTATGGCATTAATTGGAAATGAGGCGAAATGGAAAGTAAGGATAGGGTCTTTATTGCTAAATCTACCTCTAAATATGATTTGACCGTTCTGTTCATAATGACACCCGTATTTTAAATGACCGAAGATATAGATCTTTTCCTTTCTGTTCTATTCATAAAGCTCATTTCTGTCCCGTGTAGATAAGAAGATAAGTTTTTCTCAACAAACTGGTCTCTGTATGTATACGCAATTTTATTACAGAAGAGCTAAGTCACAATCTTTTGTCACGGCCTCGCGAAAAGTGTCCAGGACAAATGCTGAAATTTCAGGACAAGGCTCTAATAATGTTTCGAATACTTCACCTCGAAGCGTTGATTCTATCCGAACCTGGTCATACATCTCAGAGGTTTTGCAATCAGAGTTGGTGAACTGTTCAGATGATTCCAGTGACAATGAGAAAGATGACATGACTACCAAATACAAGATCATCGTCCAGGCAGAGATGCACAAAGTAGCGGCCAGGCCACGTCTTCTGCCTTACTATAACATGATCCGATGGGCGTTAGATCATGTAGATATTCCTACCAAAACCATCATCAGTGAGCAGAAGGTCACTGTTGGGACCTTTAGACCAGAAAACTTACAGGCGATGTACAAGTTACCACCCATGTCGAACTTCACATACAATGTAGAGTTTCTAGAGGATTTTAAACAGAAGGAATGCGAGCAATATGAGAAAAGCTTATCTGATTTGATCAAAGATTGGGTCTCACACCCAGCGAAGTTCAGGGCAGATAGCAACTGAGTTTATTCCATATCTTCTTTGGAACCACAATTCAAATACATAGCGATGATGACCTGTAGATTGTATGGGAGGGAAGACACCATGCATTGTTTCCTCCCATGGGTGCCTCTGATGCATACGGTAGCAGAAGGATTTTCTTTCAACTAGGCCAAACTGTTGTCAGATAGTATGACCAATCTAATTAAAGAATATCGGACACAGAGGGAAAGTGGGAGAGCTGCCTCATTTTTTATGTCTGCATACATCATGGACGCCATGTGTTCCATGACACCTTTTCCCTTGATGAGTTGGAGCTGGGCTCCATCGGAGACTGAGCCTATCCATGTATATCATTCTAAGCTTTGGGAGGATAAGGCCTTGGATTTTATATATGAATCAATTGGGTAATCGTACCGATGCATGTTGTCATCTTTAGTAATCCACCACCTTGGATATCAGATAGCATTGCGGCCAATTTGAGCAGGGTGGTCGACTGGTACGTGGAGGAAGAGTTTTCATACATCAGGTTTTCCGACACTTTTGTCCCTCCACATGCTCTACCATTATTTATACCCGATAAGTTGGCCTGTCGCGAGATCGCCATGCAAACTGTGATCGGTGGCATAAGTAAAGAGATGAAGGGGTTTTCAAAGAAGGTATGACCACCTTTTCCCATTCATTTAAACACCTATTATTTATTAGATTTCAGGCATGCAAAGGCCGAGGCAACAGCCTTAGAAGATATAAAATTAGTCCATATTGAATTCAAGAAACACGACCCACACAGGGGCATGAGTAATCACTTGGCTAGCTGTGGCCTTAAAAGGTTCGATCACGAGAATTCGCCTCATGATGATATTTTCCAAGGTGCGATATTGTATGCCGAGGTTTTGGCTTGGATACAAGCCCTGTCGCCCGAAGAGAGGGCCGATGTTTTCAAATTCCAAGAACATAGGCGGAGCTGCCTTCCCCCAGTATTACGGGGCGAGAATCCAATGATTGTAGAAGTGCAGAAAACAAAAGCCGAAGGCTCCAAAGATTCAACACCTGACCAAGAAGGACAACAGGATAAAGAAGAGCAATCTGGGGGCCCAAAATCGGAAGCCAAGGCTTCCGATCCTCCAAGCGAGCCAACTTCAGTCATTACTCCAGGGAAAGCATCTAAACAGGTTAGTAATCCCATTTTTTCTATTACTCCCCTACGGTCGACAAAGGGAATACCAGACGCATGTTAGATTTTTGGTGAAGAATTAACACCCATATCAGTGGAAGAGCAACCTCTGAATGAATTCTTCTAAGATAAAAGGAGAAAGGCTGTCGTGAGACAAGAACTCTACCAAGAGGCAGGTACTGTATCCAATAAATTTAAAATTATAACCGATGGAAGAACCATGAAAAAAGAAGAATTTGCAATGCAAATAGCGGGAACATTGGGTGCTTTCACTACGTCAAACCAATATTCAGTCGGGACCCTAAAAGATCAGCTGAAGCGAAAAAATCATCTAATCAAGAAATTAGAGGCTAAACTAGCTACAGCAGAGGCTGCTGCCAAAGATTAGGCGAATGCAACTTTGGAGCAAGCCAGAATAGATGATCAAAATGAATCAAGCGGCTCAAAGATGATCTCGAACAGACACAGCTGATGGTTCAAACAAGTCAAATACAGGTAGCCCATCAAGGAGAATTCATAGAGCAGCTTCGGGCTAAATTAGAGTTAGCTGAAAGCCAGGTAATCGATATTGGGATATTTCAATCCCAAGCAATAGAAATCAGAAAAAGGTTATCGGCGGCGCAGCAAGGTCTCCTTGTTAAAGTGGAAAAGATTCAAAGTAGCTACCAACTCATTGACCAAATATTGGAGAACCTCTCTCTTAGAGAAAGGGAAGTCAGAGAAGCTCGGGTTGCGTTTTAGGAGGCTATTATAGACACGACGAGAAAGGAAATAAGCAATAGTTCCAGTTTTCCCATCTCAGAGCAGACCAGGGGCAATATCTTGTTGAAAGAATGGGAGCGAAATATATCTGAAGAAAGACAACAAGCTAAGGAGATAAGAAAATCTTGTGAAGAAACTTTCGGTTTGTTAAATGGGATGTGGTTGGGTTATGATGGTGAAAGTAGCATTGAGATACTGGGTCAGATCAATATAGCCAAATATCTGCTAAATATCAAGGAAAATGAAGAAAGAGAATTAGCCAAAATTTCACAAATAATCCAGACAGACATAGTTCAAATAGATAAATGGCTAGTTAAACCAAGTATATTATTATGTTCTATCAATGCCAAAGACCAGTAGGTGGAAGGAAAGTTGCCACGATTGGTGAAAGATTCTTATGTTTTTGAGGCCAATAACCAAGCAGAACCTTCTAAGCTGATATCACAGTTGGTGGAGAAGTGCGTTATTTGCACGGAGCAGGCGAAAAGGCAGGTTTCCAGTACCCAATGAGGACAGAGATAAAGAAGCGAAGCGTTTTAACTCCTTTGATTGTAACCGAAAACCTCTGGAACGATTGAGATTCCAGCATGTAAAAATCTATATAAATATACATTTTGTAGAAAGAAAAGTGGCTGGACCTTTTTGGTCGATTGTAATAGAGGCTATCTTCTTTTTTAGAATTAATACAAAGCAATCCGAAGAATCCTGATTCCATCAAGACTGTGTTATGAGTTTGTTCTCTTTGTTATTCATATTCAATTTTATTTTTCTTATATACATCTGATGAATGTTGCACTACAATTTAGTAAAACTTCTACTGTGGTGGTTAAATTTTATTCAGCTATATCGTTTAATAGTTTTTCCTCTGTATCGGCTAACATCAGACGCAAGACCTGTGAACCTTTAAGTTGTCATATTTTATGCTTCGTCAGATTCCTTCTTAGTCTATTTTCTTCCTCTGTTTAAGGAGTGAGATTATCCCTTGATAGGAGCCTTACTTTGTAAACAACTAAATGTTTTTCTCATATTTCACACACTATTTATTCCAAATATAACACAGTTACGGAAAAAGGCCTTTGGTTTGCATTTTGTCCTTGACATTAATTTCAAAGTTCTATTTATAAGATCAAATTGATACAGCATAAAAACTTTCAGTTTTCCTATAAATTGTTTTGTTCCTCTATAACTGTCCCTGTTGTAAGGAAACCTAATATCGAACTCGGTTTATCGGATCAAACCCATATCGCTTTAAATCTCTTTGGTACTATACTTAAAACAACCATCACCTGGGTAGAACTTGAACATTCATGGGCTACAATCGAACGGGATATCAACATCCAGGAACAGTTGGAAGCTAGGCAACGACAACCTAGAAATCAACCCTAGCTTCTTTTCTTGAATGTATACTCTCCTCCCTTTTACACCTTACTAAATTTCGGATGCTTAGACACTGTACTTTTAAATCCTTAAGTACAGACTCTGGAACAACAACGTGCATGATCCTACTTTACTCTGACGATTCTTATGGGTACGTCTTTTAGAACGACAATTTGATTTTATTACTTATTATCACATTCCTAAGAGTTCTAATCATGTATTCGATTATTATGCTAATTTCGTTTTAGATTGGCATTTTTCACATAACTAAAGCAAAGAAAACCATCTCATACACATTGTAAATACAAGTAAAGCTGAAGTTCCCTATTTTATATATATTTCAAAAATATGGTGTTTATAGTACAAAATTGGGGCTAAAACCCTCAATACCAATATACAATCTATACTACAATATCCATGACATCTACACCCGTGGCGCTAGATGTGTGTCATGGTAACAAACTACTACATTTTCAAGACACCGAAAGAGTCGCACCCAAGCTCTGGGCACACCAACTACTTGCCACTGCATGGCTTCTAACAGATCCTCTACCTGAACCATCAGAATCCTATGAGTCAAATGAGACAGGTTGCCCTGCAAGTTTTGAAGGACTCTCTTAGCTTCTCCTCCCACCGCCTCATCTCCCCGGTGCCTCTAACAATGTCAGGGAATCCTATCTGACCATCGCGGACCCACGTCTACATCACATAAGTGTCTAGTTAGTACTTAAGCATCATCCAAAAATATTTTTGTTCTACTATACAAAAATACAAAAAACTGAAATATTTAAAAACATTTGTCATACTTATGTCCCCGTAGGTGGTCCCTGGTGGGAGTGGCATGTCAGGGCCCCCTCTGAATTCGATCCTAGCATAGGGGTAGTCATCCAAAGCAATGAATTGTCGCTGCCACCAGTAGAACAAATTCTCATTGTAGGGTGTGGGAACCCTACCTCCCCTCTGCTATCTCATTACCTCGATGCACCGTGCCATGGATGGATCGCGAGGTCCTCTCAGAATAATCTTGACACTAGGTCCCAAACCTGGAACCCACTCGAAGAAAAAACTGCATAAGATAGAGGCAAACCCGAAGTTCCTCTTGCTACCCTGTTTGTAATCTGTCAACTGGCTCTTCATATTAGCCAGTAGTGAGGTACACCACTCATATAATGTGGGTCTCAAGAACTCTACATCATAGAACATGAGCGGCCTCGATGCCTGGTACAACGAAGCTGATCCTATGATCCTGGTCAACATGAGGACAACAATCTTGAGGCTGAGATTGTTTATCGCTTGGATGGTGAATTGACTTCCGATCTTCAGAGTTCCTGATACATAGTGAGCATCTATGTACTCCTGTATTTTCATTCCACTCCCTGCTCCCCATGAATTGAGGTTTACAACCTCACCCCGACATGATAATCTTGTCAAAAAGTAGATATACTCTACTTCAATCCTCAATGGTTTCCCATCGAGGTTGAAGCTTTCACTGTCAAGGTCTAAGTAATCCACAAGCATCTCAAGCAACCTCACCTGGGCCCTCATCGATTTGAGTGCCCAAAATTTATATAAGCCACATATTTTCAAGGCCATTTGGGCCCCCAGATCTATGTCCATAGCAACCTCTACCTCCTCGTCCTCCCTTTCACTCCATTCTAGCACCATCCTGCTAGATAAAAATCAAAATTTGAGTTAGCAACCATAGAAATTATTGATTACGGACTTGTACGTGAGCTGCTTCATTTACAGTCGCGTATAAGGTTGGGTATACACGCCCTGTAGTTTTCACAGTCACGTATAACCCCACGTATACGCGACCCAATAAATGGTAGCCTACGTACATTGAGTTACCCAACTTGCGCCCTAATTTACTCAAAATTTAAAACCTAATTTAAAAATTTAATCCACTAGAAAGGAAGAGGAGGGGAAGAGGAATTACCTAGTCCAGACGGTTTCTTATTTCGTCGCCTGATGCTCCCGCAATTACCACTTGAAGATCGGAGGTAATTTGGTCAAATTTTCACTATTTGGGTAAAAATTCAAAATGACATAGTAATTTTTGGTTTTGTTACTATTTAAAACAATTTTTACCCACTTTCTATAGTTTTGATTCATTTTTTGCCTAATGGACTAATACAGAGGTGGATTGAGTTGGTTTTTGTAGTTTTCACCAGGGATTGTTGCGGATTTCAACGTTATATTGGTCGTTTGTCACCAGGGGCAGGTATTTTCACTACCCAGCATATATGATAGGTATCCATTCCATCATGCATTTTTTCATTGTCCTATAACTGTCACGTTTTATGACTTAGGTATGAACCCATTTTTTGTGAAACAGAACCTTGCATCTGCTATAAGTAGTGTTGTTATCAAGTTGTAGAGACTTACCAAACATGGGTGCCCTAGTCAGATCCTCTGCTTCATTTGGTGCCCATGCATAGATTTTTTCCATAGGACCGGGAGTCCCTTATAGCTAGTACATGACTTTATGTTGAGCCTCATTTCTCACTCATAAACATGTTGCCTTATCCCTAGAGGACTCTCAACCGAGTTTAATTTAATCTCTTTTCCAACTCATTTTCAAAAATTCAAAAGATTTCCGAGTGAACTTGTCTCTTTCACACTCGTAAATTTGATTTGAAGGGACGTTTATTTGGCACAAGTTTATCCCTTTTTCACACCAAGTAGATTAAATTTCATGAAAAAGGACATTTTTTTTGGCGTTAAGTTGTGATTGCATCTCATGCCCTTGCTTGCAGTATTGAGCCTATAGCTGGTTCTCGCTTTGCATTATAAATTGTTTGCCTCAACAATTTTTTCATCCTCAACCAAGCAGAGCCTCGTTTGTATCCTTCACAATTTGACACCCTATACCTAGGAGGGAACATTCCCCCGAGTGTCCATTTTCTGCATGCATCTCCTTGCATTGAACATAGGTATGTTCCACTGCTGGAACTATTTTTGCTTACTTGCAACACTCGTTTCACCCTCTGTATCATAACATTCATTTGTCTATGGAAAAAAAAAAATAGACCGGCGGGAAGGGAGTATTATCTTATATTGGCAACAATTGTGTCGCCTTTGAACATAGCACAAAGTTATTGAGTCCATTTATCATCATACTTTTTGGATTAACATGGCCTTAGGAAGCTGAGCTTGTTACAGAGTCTTCTATACCGAATGGTTACTCTTCCAGTCCCTATAGATAATTTCATTGATGCCTCCTGCATCTCATGGTTTCATCATTGAGTCTATGTTGCCGGAGTATTCCATGTCTCTTGCTCTCATTCAAAGGAAGTCTATCAAACTGTGTTGGCCACTTATCAAAACTCTTGACTTTTCATGTCGGCCATACCGTCAGTTTGTCTCAGATTCACACGATACTATAGTCCTACCATGCACCCTGGTCCTACTTTCATCATTGGTAGGTAACCTTGAACCCAACAGTCGACATTTCATCATTGGTCATTGACTGGGTGGTTTTCCTTGTGTTCGACAACAAGACATCTATTCACACATTGAGATTCATGCAGTGTCTTGGATGCCATTAGCCTTATTGGTGGTTTCCTCACCTTTGTCAGCAGTTTTCCTCATTGGCTACTATTCAGAGGGTATTTTTTGTGTACCGCTTGCACTTGGAAAACACGAAAGATGCATAGGGTTGTTGGTTCGTGAACATGTTCTTCATTTTATTTGCTCCAAATCATGAAGCTCCTGCTTTGTACCTCATGCTGAATGATGGGAGATGCCTTAATGCTCTCCTTTCAGCGGGTCTCCTTCCATCAACTTCAACTCATCGATTCTGGAATCGGGACCTAGAGTCTTATGAGTACCTTGAGGCTTGAAGTCATTAGTGGAAGGTTCTCTCACCATCGATAGTTGGGAATACATCAATGTCTCCTGATCGATGGATTATTTAGGTGTTCGAAGCTGAATCCTTTATTCACACTTGTAAGAATGTACTCGGTGCCTTGATACCTGCTTTCATTATTGGTAGGATGTCTCACGTTTGTTAATGGTATACCTCAATGACCGGTAATCGACGATGTCTCATAGTGTTCGACCTCAACTCCTTTATTCACATGATGTAGAATTTCACCCTTGGAGTATTGTGTAGAAGACTTGAAGACATCAGTATGTGGCTGCAAATTTCCTGAGCTGTTGTCATTGGACCAATACCTATATGACTTCAGTGATCATGGGAGATTAGATTGTACTCCATTGTATACATATATCTTCAGTTTGATTTTGAGACTGGTTCTACTGGGCCTTGTTCATGACTATGACAACCTTTGGCATGTAACCACATTTGTATTTTCCTATTCATGGCCATGGATAGTTGTTTGTTATATTTTCACATGGATCTACAATCTAATTTTATTAGCAGCCATGTATGCAAAGTCAGTGCAGAATGTAATGAGCAACTAGTTCTTCCAACTGGTTCCCCATCACTCCACTTCTGGGTTGTTTATAATGCATTTTGGCCATCACAGATACTCCTTTGACCTCACACATTAGGGGGCATCTTTTATAGCAAGATTTGCCTCACCCTATGAAATCTTGCACAAAAGGACTTTTTCCATTTCCCTATGCAGACTTATCATCCCTATTTGTAAATCCCAGAGCTAAAAATACATATTTTTCCACATGTATGCACCTTGCCTACTATACACATGTGTATACACAGGATGCTCGACTACACCCTGCATACATCGGTATTTGTGCCCAAAAATGAAAAACAAATGTCCGATTTCCATGTCACGACAGGAGATCTATGATCCTTGGCCTTCCGTATACTGGAAATGTTATGACTCGGCCCTTTCGTTCCATTTGAAGGCTATAAATGGGCCAATTCCAAGCTATGGAAAAGAGGAGAAATAATTCAACTTTGAGAGCAAAGTTACTATATAAAAATTATTTACTTCATATTAAGTCTGCAGCCCTTTATCCTTTAAGTATGAACACAGTCTTTAGCCCCCAAGCTCTTCCCTTATTTGATTGAGAACTTTATTGTCTCTCTTTTTTGATCTTGCCTTTGGTGGAGGATTGAAGTGGTGGAGGCCCAACTAGAAGGAACTTAGTTTCTCAGTTCCGAACCGTGCCGACACGGAAGTCTGTAGCATTTTCACTTCCGCTGATCATATATTAATAGAAATACTCTTTTCCACTCCAATTGATATCTTACAAATATTTGAATTATTATTCCATGGGAATATTTGTCATGTTTATTAATGGATTATGATATTGAATGTGCTAACATCATTTATCATCACCATATGCTTGCTTTGCTTGGTTGTTGAGGAGTAGTTGCAGGTATATTGCTTTGGGTCAAGTGCTCAACGGTGGACTTCATTGAACGTCTGGACAAGGTAGGCCTTTTATCTTTTCTTTCTAGCATATTTGTTTACATAACATACTTGAGAATAGAGTTGATTTCTGCAGTCATTTCCCTTTGTTGTGGTTTACCCTAGCCATAGAGATATTTTCCTCGTAACAAAAAAAAAATCTTTTTTGAAACTTTTGTTTCAGCTTCCACTAACATGGTCCATCTAGGCTTAGTGTTGAAACTATGGCTCTGATACCAATTTGTAACATCCCCAACCACCACCAGACCATACAACGTTACTTCTTGGACATCTCTCTTAGCTTTGATACCAATTTGTGGTAGACCCGACCACCCATGGCTGGACCGTGTAACACCACCAACAGACTACTAAGCTTTGATAGTAGGTTAATTGTTCATCCCATAGTACATATATATTACATGCATTCCTAATGAAATAAAAGAAAATAAAATATACTACTATTATACTAACTCATGTGAAATTGACCGTAAATCATACATGCAACGAAAACACATGATAACATTTTAAGAATCACAGACATGCACAAAAGACATCATTAAACACATAACTGATACTTATCTTTGGATTGTGAAGACCATCGACTGCGTGCAAACCTTCCACGAACCTCCCAGCCTTAGACCACAATGCTCATCACTCTCAGTAGCGGGTCACCCCCGAGCTAGGACTAAACTCCACCAGGCAAGGGATTCTTAGGCTTGGCAAGGATAACAGGAATGTCACACAGTTCAACAAGAAGGATTCTCTTAGGATCCACTTACGCCCACTGCTCACAGACTCTCATTCCCCACATGCCTGTCCCACCCCCGGAGTATACACCTTCACTGTCACACAATTCATTGACTGCTCCACCTCCCTTTCGGGGCTTCACCAACTGGCCAGACAAGAACTCTTAGAGCTTTGTAGCTGTTACTGGAGTCCCTCCAGGAGAATTCACTTCCTCAACATTCTCTCTC
Organism: Picea mariana; assembly: GCA_032191745.1. Lineage (NCBI taxonomy): Eukaryota > Viridiplantae > Streptophyta > Pinopsida > Pinales > Pinaceae > Picea > Picea mariana. The sequence goes on along the minus strand of JASDQU010013924.1, from coordinate 62,010 downwards.
ACCTAGAGAGAGTTGCTTATAGGCCTCACAACCTACCTCTTCAATCTATGGGCCTGTCAACCTTCCTTTGCAAACCACAGGCCTGACAACCTATTTCTTCTATCCAACTCCTAACACAAACGGGAAAGGGAGAAGGAAACAACAGAACTCCGGTAAGGTAGAGGATGACTCAACAAAATATCAGTGTGCACAATTTACCAAGGTTTTCGATGGTCATGGTTTCAACAATGGTGGAAATGGATGGTTGCGTGCTTGCTCGGTGCATGTGTGAACTTGTCAGGATAAAGGTGGTCGACTAGTTAGAGAATTTCCAAAATGGTGAGAGTGTGAGAGCCAACTGTGTGTCGCTCCCCC
>JASDQU010013924.1:35550-61609 GCA_032191745.1 Picea mariana | reverse complement strand
CAAACAACAAGAATTCCCCCTTAAAACTACATGTGCATGAGTTGACACATGTCTCTCATGAAACACGTTCCTTTCCATTTGGAAGTCATTCCCTCTTCCCAAAGGAGCTTAGGATATAATCATATCCTTCTATCAACATTTAGAATAATAATAAATTATTCTTGGACTTAAGATCTTAATCTTATTCCTTATTTCCAGCCTCTCATCCCCCTCTCCCTTACCCAACCTAGTGGAGCTTAGTCCCCCTTACTCTTTCTTCATGGCCGATCTACATGCAATGATGTTTTTATATTAATAATATAAACATTTACATGTACAAAACATGCTCCTGGCCTTTAACACCTAGGATCAACGGCCTCATAAACACTTAAGCCTATCAACTTATAATTGCTTGGCTCACCAGCCTACAAAAAATGTTACAATTCATAAATACAACTGGGGCTCGTCCTTGGGGATATTACACATCCCATTGCCTTGGGGAGAATATATGGAGAGTGTCCGCACATGTCGACCCAACCCACTACTCCGGGGAGAAGACCTATAGAATGTCTCACGAAGTTGAAATAATCAATACTCCCTCTTAACGAGAGGGGCATTCCACTCCAAGTTTATCATAGAAGTACTTGAAATTCAACTTGGCAAGAGGCTAGGTCAGAACATATGAAATATGTTCATTTGTATGAAGGTACTCCACTAGTACTATCTTCCTCTGCACCATATCTCAAATGTAATGAATCACAGTGGGATCCAATATCTGATCAAAAAATCTGGCAAGGAGCTTCCGAAGTCACGCTTCTTTGTGTATTTCCATACATACTACAATATGCTCGATTTTTGTGGTACTCAAAGCCACAAAAGTCTGTTTCCTACTACACCATAAAATCATGACATATCCAAAATTGAAGCAACACCCTGAGGTGCTCTTCCTGTCAACTACGCTCCCTGCCCAATCTGAATCAACATATCCCTGTAGTCTCATATCAATGCTGGAAGCATGTCTCAGGACGTATCCAACTTTGCCTTTCAAATATCTCAACACATGCTTCACATCCACCCAATGTATCTATCTCGAATGACTCATGAACTGGCTAAGTGCACTCACTGTATAGAAAATATCATGTCTATTGTTAACCCGATACATCAATGATCCAATTGGCTGCCGGTATATGGTCGGATCAATTAAGTCTATATCGAAAGAAGACTCACTCAACTTCTTTAGATTCATCACCATAGGTGTGGTCATGGACTCATAGTCCAATATCCTAAATCTCCTCAAGATCTAAACTGTGTACTTCCCCTGATTCAGAAAGATATCATTAGTTCTCTGTCACACCTCAAGTCCCAAGAAGTAATACATCATACCAATATCCTTCATATCAAATTCAGAGGCCAACTCATGCTTTCACCAAGCAATGAGATGCTCTGCTCTGGTGAGAAATAAATCATCAACGTACATAATCAAAATCAGGGACTCACCATTAACAATATTATAGGTTGGCATCATCAACACTCTTGTTGAAACAAAAACTCATCAGGTATCCATCAATCCTTGCATACCAAGCACAAGGAGTCTAATTGATTCCATATAGGGCCTTCTTCAACCTACAAACATGGGAATTCTCATAGTCTATGTTATAGGAAAATCTCCCTGCGGACAGGTAGATTGCCTCAAAGAGCTAGACCCTAACTCTAAGGCAGAAAGTGCTTAACGTGGACACTGACTTCCTTTCAAATCTATACAAACTAATACATGAGAAGGAAGGAGAATAGAGGTACCTCTTTATCGACGTTTGTCCCTGCACACTCCGAGTCGAGCCCCAAACTCTCGCTCCTTGATGAGTCCTGTAGACAAACAAAGTATGTCCACTTCCTACTCTATTGATATTAGCTTGAAATAGATCTATCTATCAATGATAAGTTCATGTAAGATCAGACACAAACTAGAAAGAAACAGACCAAGCATGTCATATTAATGAGAATAACGACAGCAATACTTACAATCGTAGATGCGAATGCGACAACTTCGTCAAGTCCCCTTTGTCTAACCCTTGCTCGAAAGATCCACAACCTGGATGATAACAGCTTCACTGATCACTCTCCTTTGATTGACTGTGTGTTTCCTATGAGATCATAGGTTTCATGCTAGAAATTCTTCCCCATCATCTCTGTTCCAGCACCACTTATAAGATCATAAGTTTGGTGTGATTCTCCTTTTTCAGTCCCCTTTCACCATTAGAAAGCTTGCTTATATAGCCTTGGAGAGGCTATAACCACTTGAGATATCCTTGGGGAAGTTGAGGATTTTCCTCCTTCAGTTGAGGATCTTCCCTAAGATCATGGCTGGACTAGGGATTCGAATCCAACTTCCTTCCAAGAATGAAAGGATCCTTCCCCCATTCATCTCAACAACTTAACTACTACCCAGAATAGGTAGTGCTCCCTCAAAAGGACCATCAGAGCATTGTAGCGCTCCCTAGTAGGCTTTAGGGAGGCGCCAGCACTCTCAAAATCCATAATGCTCCCTCAAAAGGGCCAGAGGAGCTTTATAACGCTCCCAGACAGTGTAAGGGGGAGCGTCGGCGCTCCCATAAGAGGTATAGGGGAGCGCTCTCCTTCAAAAGCTCAGTTTTTGAGGTGCTTTCAAATGGAAAAAGGTTTGTAAGCCTACTGACTCATTTCTCCTCTTCCAAATCAAATGTTTGAGGTGTTTCAAGTGTCCTTCTCATGTTGTTATAGGCACGACATAGGCATCATGGTAGTATGCTTCCCTGACACTTGCGACACTTGTGAGCGACATGAGAAAAATGCGACACTTGCGACCTTTGTAATGATGACACTTCCGACACTATCGAAGTGAGTAATTTTGACATGTAACAGTCTATTCCCTCCACCTGAGAGAATCCTCTAGCTACAAATCTCGCTTTGTGCTTCTCGATGCTCCCATCAACTGCATGTTTTATCTTGTAAATCCACTTGGAAGTCACCACAGGATTCGCTTTGGGTCTCGGAACAATATCCCACACATCATTATTCATGATGGAATGATACTCCTCCATCATGGTATCCCTTCATACTGGCTGACTAGATACCTCCTCATAACCAAAAGGCTCAGAATTAATGATGCAGCTCATGGCTGCAACATATGTTGAGAATCTCTGAGGTCTTTTACTTTCTATGAAAGTACCAAGAGGAGTGCATATTTATCTGCCTCTTGCAGAATCTGATGAGCCCATGAAGGCCTCTTCTGACCTACTACAATATCTCTAGGAACATCAACATGATGTACAGGATCAACAGGATCAACAGGATCAACAAGCTCAACTAGCTCCCTCTGAACTATTGAAGGTTGAGGGGGAGAATACACCATCTCCTCCTGCGTCTCACTGTCTATCTGCATGTGAGATCCTCTAGATTTCCTAAAGGCTACCTCCTCCTCAAAGGAAACATCCCTGCTCGCCTCAATCTGTCTCTGACCTGGGATGTAGATCCGATATTCCTTCGGCGATTCACGGTAACCAACAAATGTACCCTTCATGACTGAAAGGTCTAAATTTATCCTTTTTTCCTTGGGTGTGTGAATGTGAACTAGACACCCAAATATCCTAAAGTGTCCAACTTGTAACTGTAACCAACTTGTCACAGTCACTGCCACTGTCTCATCCATGAAACCAGATCCACTCAAGGAAGGAAGTGTCATAGGCCTACACAAATATGAATGTACAAAGTCCAAGATCCCCTTGGATATGTTTTCATTGCTCAGAAAATATTCCTTGGAATTTGTGCCAAGAGAACAACCTCTACAAATGGCATCATGCTCAACACAGAGTTGTGGAAACCCCATCACCATTTTCCCTAGAATGAGAAGAGCTCTATAATGAAAATGAGAAAGTCTCCTATTCCATAACTGGTTGAACTATCAATCTGTACAAACTCCAGTCAGAATGCTTCATGTCTCAAACCATAGATCATCCAATAAGTTTCCTTCTGCAATTGTCACTATAGCTCCCTCTCAGAGCTATCACTAGTGACATGCTTCCATGGTAACCTGCTTGGAACAAGGAAAAGGAACAAAAATATTTCCATTGAAACTTCCATGGAATTTAACAAGATAACTTGCTCGGAACAAGAACAAACAAGAAAACAATAGTATCTCCTAGAGGGGAGATCAACAAGTACATCTCTAGCATAAATTCAAAGAAATTAAAAAAATTTCTATCACAACTACAAGACTTACTTGTAATGTAGCAAGTCAAATGTACTAGAAATGTAGGTTAGAGGCATTATAATTTAAAACAATCAAACACAGAGTCTTCTTTACCAGGGAGAGTGCGGTGCTCCTATGAGTGTACTAGATTTGAAATTCCTCGATATCTACACAGGTCCCTCATCCAGTAGGCACCGTCGTGATAATGATACAAAATAAAAAATATATATACAAGTGCATACCTCTGAAATTGTAGCATTATCCGGTTCTGGTGCAACTTCATCCAAAAATGAGTAGCCTCATATTAGCCTTAGGCCAGGCTTCAAAAATTGTCATTTTCCATCTCAAAATTTTGTAAAAGATCTCTCAGAGGTAGGCCTTAAACGATATCACAATTTCTATATTGAATATGTTTGAATGCTTCTCATTGTAAACTTCAGTTATATACTGAAAAAAATCTCCCAGATTCATCACACTTGGAGTCTTCACAATAGACCTTTAATTATCATAAAGGATGGATCTCATACACGCTTTATAAACAGTCTAAGCCTATACCAAACTTGCACTGGAATATTCCTCAGAAGTTTTCCATAAATTCGTTGGAATATACCTCAGAAATATGTCATACATTCGCTGGAATATACCTCAAAAATCCACCACAGATTTGCTGGAATATACCTCAAACTAGACTTAAATTCGACCTTGATTATGCCTTTGAAATCATTCCTGCAATTCATCTAAAAAAATTACCCTAAAACCTTTCAAACTGCCACAAAAAAGATACATGGAATTTATCTCAGAAGAAGGTTAGTTTCTTTCTTGCTGTGGCAACCCTAGTAGGGCTACTCCTGGCTGCGGTTTGTTGTTAGTACCCTAGATAGAGGTTTGACTAGGGCTTAGAGGCCTATGGAAGGCCTTAGACTTCATCACATGACTGTTAAGGGGCTCGACCCTTCTATTTTTCTATCAAAAAGGCTCTAACAATCCTTAGATTCGTGCAATTATTCATCTTCAAGACCTGTTATGATACCATGTTGAATTTTTGAATGTTAGATTGGCTTACAACAACAGTAAATAACTGAGATCTCAAGAATATTAACCAAGCACAAATTACAAAAAAAAATAGGCCTGCTTGTTTCTCCATAGGAAATGCTCTTCCATTGCCACCCAACCATAGGCATCCTCAAGCACCAACCTGTTGGCAGCCAATTTAATATTTTTTAATTTCCCTAAAAGCTGCCTACACCTATGTCTCTTGAACTTCAAATTTCCATCACTTTTTGCAAATAGACGACATTTTCATTTCATGCGACACTTGCAAATTGGTCGATTTAGTTTTCACGACTGAAAACGTGAAAACTCCTCCATCATTTTTTGAACTGTCATGATCTTCTCATTAATGTTCTGAAAGGCACTTATCTTTGGTTTGTTATTAAGTAGTTGGAATGATTTTTCGAACTATGACCATTTGCCTATTCTTGCTTTGATTGCACAACTTGACTTTTATTTGATTGATAAGGCATTGAGCATGCAAATTTAAGGGTTATACTTGATTATATAGGGGTCATGGTTGATTTTGGTTTTTGTATGATGTGATCCTTATTATTATAAGCTCTTGGCTAATCGATTTTATCTCTTGTCACAATGTTTTATAAACTTTGATTACACATTATGCAACAAGCGCATGGGTAACATATGAGTTTGATTTCATATTGAATGGAAATAGTTTGAAGTTATAAAATGGCGCGATTGGTTAAACATTTGGGTTTTAATTTAACGTTGAATGACAATTGGTTTGAATTATTTGATGGCTCATATTAAACTTTGGGTTTAATTTCGTATTGAACAATACATTGGCATATTGGTATACCATCCACCGTTTAACTCTTGGGTTGGCCGATTAATATGGTTTAAACAATATTATGATTGATTGAATAGCACTGTACCTTGTCATTACTATGCTGCATGGTGGTGATAATCCCACCACCCTCGCACGCGCACATTAATTTGCCCCCCTTTCATCGTTCTCAGTTGTTATCCCAAGCGATTTTGCTCCTGTGTGTTTATCCAAACCCTACCATGCACCCGCACCATGGCTCCAATCGTAAGGGCTAAACCCAATGGTAGCCAGGCATTGTTGATGTTCGACGGTGCTTACAGTGACCTTGAGGAGTTTGGCTGGCTCCCGTTCATACGAAATTTTGATGGTTTCAACCCTTGCGTGGCTCAGCAATTCACATTAACCTTTGATGGCTGCCGAGCCAAGGTTGGGGATGTGCAATTAGAAATTGACGAGCAATTTCTCAGTTTAGCTACCGGTCTGCCTGCTACTGGACAGAAATGGTAAAAAAATTGCAAAGTGGAAGATGTCCCGTGGAAATTTCTCTTCCATTCTTGAAGGGTGAGATCCTGTGACAAAGGTTTACCTGCGAATATGCTCAAGCAACGCTGGCATGAATTGCTGATGATAACCAAGCAGTTTATCACCTGCGAGGGTTGGTATGGTTTCGTTTTCTTGTACCACCTTCGGCTACTTAAGGTTTTCATGGGCAATGAGCTTAATATGCCTTATTACTTGCATAGGAGTCTATTTAAAATGTCTAAAAGATACAAATGGAACCAGGCCGATAACAACCTTTTTCACTTTGGGTTAGTTAAAATGCTTGTGGTTTGTCATTTGGGGTTACGTCGAGACTGTTGGAATGACTTTCTTTATCGCAATAATTTTGAGGACTCTCGCTCACCACAGGTTGACAAACCTGTGGTGAGCAAGAGAAAGTCTGTTCCCCCTGTCTCTTACAGTGCTCTGTTACCTAAACCCCTACCCGATTCACCTATTGACCTACCCAATTCTGTGACCAAAGATGTCGAAACTGTTAAACCCATGGCTAAAAGGCCTAAAGCCAAGCCTACTGTGATTTCCAAAGGTAAAAAGAACACCCAATTAATCTCTTGCATGACAAGAAACAAACCGAGACCTCCTGTCAACCCTGACCCTATCATGGTGAGTGAAGATTCTGACTCGGAGGTGGAACGTTACCTGGCAAGTGAGTATCCCTATTCTGAAGGTCTGTGTGACAAACCCTCATACGATTCTGTCAAAAACCTACCACCTTGCTTGCAAAATAATCTTAATTACCCAGGCATCAAACTGCCTCATGAAACCCCCGGTGACTCGTCAAAACCCCCTCCTGTTCTATCCGACCCAGCTGCTCCACCATGCGATCAGTGTGGCTCATGGTTAGAAAGGTATTACCTCGATGTGCCAATGCTGCAGTCTAGAATTCATGCTTTGGAAGATCAAGTTGTGAGGCTCACCAGTCAAAAGGGTAAATTGCAATCCACTGATAAGAAACAGCGAAAAACAGGTTCTATTTTATTAAAGAATGTGGAGTCGGCTACAGCGGTCGTCAATTCAAAATTGGCATAGCTCGAGCAGCCTCACTGGTATGACTATCACCTGTTTATATGACAAACTCTTAGCTCTGTTTACAGCGTGGATTTGCTTTGACACATAAGCATGCACTATATGCATATTTTTGTTTTGATTAATCGAATTTCGTTTCCCGGATTAGTTTTGATTGGATTTAGCTTTGATTCGATTAATCATGGTATGGATTTGATTGTTTTAATTCGGCTTGTATTGAATACTCTGTTTCTTATTGAAGTCGTTAATATCTTTTCTAAACATAGGCCATTTCTGGTATTTCAATTTCAAACACAGTCAATGTTTCGATTCGAAATTGGTTATAGTTTATACGATATGGTTGGCAATAATGGTTAAATGTTATATTCCATGATCAATTTGAATACCATTCTGTTAAGGCATAACCAAATTGCGAATAGATATGAGTCATAACTGTTATACCCAACTAATCGACTCGCATTGTTTGACCGTGTTATCAGTTCGGTTCATATTGCAACAAATATATTGTTTAAATTTGATTTGAAGAACGAAAGTGATTATGCCCAGGATTACGATTTGTTTCTATATTTGATTGTTGCCCAGTTTATGGTCATCACTGCTATTGATGGTTACGATCACTATGTGATCCTATTTGTTGACTATGTAAACGCTCAACGATTGAAATCTATGGCGAATTTTGATGGATATTTATTTGGCAATAATCGTAACAGTTTTTCCATATTGGTATTTAATTGAAACAGCATACACATTGTTACAATCGTAACAAATCGATTATGATTCTGTTCGATTATGATTGTATTACATCGTATCTTATACGATATGATTCACCATTGATTTCATTTGATATGAAACGGTCCTGTTATGGTTTGACCATATTTTATGGTAAAAGAAAACAGAGCATTCTTATCCTGTTTCGATTGCATCTCTTTCGGTTTTGTTTAATTTAATTGATAAATTTACTTGAACCATTAGTGATTCATTTTTCAATGTTTAATTGAAAGAAAATTAAATTGGATTATTTTAAAAAGATTTCATTTGATTTCTATCTGATCCTGTATGCTATTTTAGACTAGCTACAGAATCAGATGATTCTGTAGCTAAATCTGTAGGATCAAATTTTTATTGTTTTGTTGATGAAATGTCTTTCTAATTGGTTATTTTTGGTCTATTGTAGATCAATTCGAAATGGCAGTGGCTTTGATGAGCAGTTAGGAGATATTTCAAATATTTCGCTTGCATTTTGATTTCCTAGTTTAGTCGATTTTGGGATACTTCCCAGATTATGTAAAACATTTTGATAATATCCACAGGGAGGTTTTACCATGTGGAGAGACTTATATATACTTATGATTTTTGTAATAATGTTCATCCTCATTTGTGGGAGAACAAGGATATGGAGTTATAATACAGACTGAAGCAGAATTTGATGTTTTGTCACAGCTTTAGCTTCTCATTATATCAACATTTTGTTTCATGTTGTGTATATCGATTTGTTTATGATTTATGACTACTTTAGCTATCTAGATCATGTGCAAATGATATAATTTTAATATCTGTAATCCATATCTGGTTTCTTCCAATTGTGTAAAAAACATAACAATTGTTTAATTCAGTTTGTGAATGACAGGTTTATCTTCTTCATTGATTGAATTATTAAATATAAGTTTCTTGCATAACAGGTTTCCCTTATTGCAGAAATTTATTAATCATAAGATTGTTATGATTTTTTATGTCTTGTTTGTCCTGTAAACACTCGAAGAGCAGCACAGCTAATTGTTTACGAAAATCTTTTGGACCAACCGGTGCAAGTTTACTTCTGCCGAACAGCTTCAGAGTCATCACACACGGGACAAATTAGGAGCGCTTCCAGGTCAGTTAGCCTTTCCCTTGCTGTTTTTATTAAGTAGTTTAGTTTAGATATAATTTTAATTATATTTATATTAGATTGTTTAATTTCAGTAATTATATTAGATCGTTTAATTTTAGTAGTTTTATTTCTTTTTCATAAAATATAAAAATCAAAAAACATATCTTGCTGTCTGAGGGAAGAAAACACATGAGTTTTGCGGTTTTTAATTAAATCTGTAGGCTGTTTATAGTGTACATTTGTGAATAAGTAATATTACAGCTGATAATTAGATAGTTGATTTGAGTTATTATAATAGTAATTAGTAGATTGTATATAATAGTTAGAATAGTTGTATTTAGTTTTAGTTAGTTTGTTTTAGTTTTAGTTTATTTAGTTTTAGTTTGTTTTAATTAGTTTAGTCCCTTTTATTTAGTTTTAGTTAGATTAGTTTAGTTAGTTTTAGTTAGTTTTATTTGTTTTAGTTAGTTTAGTTAGTTTAGATTAGTTTTCTCTTTGGTTTTCTTAAAAGACCTTAGAGCGGACAACGGAGCCGTTAAACTCGTCAGGGTGGTTCATTCCAAATGGCTTGGGTTATTTAGACAACCCCGGACCGGTTCCACTCTCTCAATTGACGGACGGACAATTTTGCCCGTCAACACAACCCTGAGTAGAGTAGGAGACCTGCTACAGAATGATATCCAAGAGAAAGACACCCAAATACAGAGAGGGATGAAGTGTAACCAAATACACCAACACAATACATAAAACTGCTCTCTAGAACTTGCGCATAGTAGGCTGAGGAAGATACACACTAGATCAAGGGACATACTTTGATATACAAGGGTGAATGTGATTTTGTTATAATCATACATATACAGATGCGTTACTCGAATATATACAAGTCCGTGACAATGAAAGGTCACACCTTTTCATATTAGATGTCTCTTCACAATAGGGCCGACTTGTATATATTACATATAAATTACTTTTATAATAGGGCTGACTTGTATCCTTGTTTCTCATTGCTAGTGTTTGGGGTTTTCTCTTCTCATGATATCATTAGTAGGAGGTCTCTCGGAGGTGAATACCTCCCACAGCTACAAAAAAAATCAACAAAGGATTGTTGTTCAAAGGAAGTCAGCTATGTATTTTGAGGTGTTCAATGAGGGACAATCTGCTGAAGGAAAAACATAGTGGAGGACTAGTTGGTCATTTTGGTCATGACAAGACATTTGCTCAGTTGAATTCTTCTTATTTTTTGCTAGGTATGAGGTACGATGTACAAAGGTTTGTCAACAGGTGAAATTTTTTCCAGTATGCCAAAGGAAAACAACAAAATATAGGATTGTATCAACCATTACCTATACCAGACAAACCATGGGATTCCATAAACATGGACTTTGTTTTAGGTTTGCCTAGAACACAAAGAGGAAGTGATTCGATATTTGTATTTGTTGATAAATTTTCTAAGATGTCACACTTTATACCTTGTTATAAAACTAGTGATGCAACACACATAACAAATGTGTTCTTTAAAGAGATTGTGAGGTTGCATGGATTTCCCAGAAGTATAATTTCAGATAGAGACATTAAATTCATTGGAAATTTTTGGAGAACCTTGTGGAGGAATCTTGGCACAACTTTATTATTTAATTCAACATATCACCCTCATACTGATGGATAGACTGAAGTAGTGAACGCAAGTTTGGGTATTTTGCCGAGAATTTTAGTTAATGAGCATACAAGCCAATGGGATCAAGTTTTGCCACAAGCTGAGTTTTCTTATAATGACTCACCCAATAGAATTACATGAAAAAGTCCATTTCAAATAGTGTATACGATGCATCCAGGAGGTATTTCTGAGATTAGATATTTGGGCAAGGTAGAAGTAAGAAGTGAAAATGCTAAAGATTTTGCAGAAGACATGCAAATATTGCACGAACAAGTCAAGGAACAAATACAAGGCATTAGTCAAAGATACAAGCGGAGGGCAGACCATAAAAGAAGAGAAATTAATTTTTAGATTGGAGACCAAGTATTAGCACACCTAAGGAAGGAGAGATTCCCAAGGGGAGAACATAACAAGTTGAAGTTGAAGAAAATAGGACCTTGTAAGATCTTGAGGAAGTTTTCAAGTAATGCTTATGAAATAGAGTTACCACAAGATATTGGAATATCCCCAATATTCAATGTTGTAGATCTGTATCCTTACAGATAATCTGGAGCAGAAAATGGAGATGATAGTGACACTGTTCAGTGGATGAAGTAGCTACCTAAAACAAAGAAGTTGTAGATGGAAATAATTATTGACTAGAACATTCCTAAGAAGACTAGAAGGAAGGATTATTATGAATATTTGGTCAAGTGGAAAGATCTTCCTAATGAAGATGCAACTTGGATGAGTGATGCAGAGATCCATAAGCATGGCAAAAATCTTGAAGGCCTCATGGACAAAAGTTCATGAACAATTCTGTTCCAAGGGAGTCTCATGCAGGAGCATCAAATGAGTAAATTTAGGGTTTGTTGAGATAGAGTAGGGTTTGGTTGTTAGGTCGAGACGAGAGCTCATCTGAGCTATAGGATTGGTAGTATTGATTGTGTGGGTGTGTGTGGAGAAAGTGGATTTTTTTTGTATTGAGAGAGGTTGGAGATTGTGATTTGGTGTGAGAGCTTTGAGACAATTATTGCCCAGGTTCTGGATTTGAATGAATAAAACTATTTCACATATCTCCCAATTTGATTCTTCTATGGATCACTAATCCATAATTGGATCCAGGAGCTAGATAGGGCTCAGAAAGGCCTAAAAATAAAAGTGCTCGGAATATCTTAAAAAAGGACGTGTGTGTAGGCCTTGACGTTAGGAACCCAACGCAACTTGAATGGGATCAAACGTATGTCGTATGACCAAGATATCACAATCTGTTCATTTTGCCAAACATGCAAAAATTGATGACTGTACAGTCTGTACAGTGCCATGTGACAACTAATTGTACAAGACGTACAAATGATGTGGTAGGGTACGTGGATGATGATGTGGATAGGTATAAGTGGACCAATCAGAGTGTGACACATGTCACCACTGCAAGGGTGACTTTGGCACGTCCATACGACGGACGTGGTAGGGCCGTATGACACGTGGCATGTATAGTGGCAGGTGACTAGACTGACAACTAGGCAGACAACATAACCAATGGACGATTGATGCATGGCATTGGATTGGGTGAATACGAAGGTGCCACGTGGACCAGACATGGGCTGCCACGTGGCACCCATTCATTGTTTAAATGTCATTGCAAAATTGTTTGGGTTCACCGGGTTCGAACCCGTGACCTTATTGGGCGCCAAGCTTTCGCATAGGTCGGGCTACCAACCCGCTTATCAGATGATTTTTAACCCTTAAGCTCACCACCTGTATTTAAACTTGAGTGTTGGTTTGAATGGGAAGAGTAAGGGCTGGGGCTAGCCCCAGCCCTCGACACAAGCTTTACCATGGGACCTTGCCATATGTCCAAACCATCCGCCGTTTGGCACACAGGTGGAGTGTTAGCCCCGTCTCTTCACCATGGAACCACGTGATGTGACCCTACCATCGTATGATGTGTTGCACGGGAAAATAGAGGTTAGCCCCGGTCGGTCGGGCTAGCCCGCCAACCAGAGGGTGTAACCAGTGGCTACACCGTCGGGGGCTACAACTGCATTGGCACGTGGAGTGTAGGGGTGCGTCCACATGGCCAAGCACAGGACTAGGGGCCAAGAGCCAAGGACCAGCAGTGCCTAACACTTAGTGCTTGGACACATGGAGCGTGCCCAGGTGGCTAGGGGTGCTGGAAAAAGGGGCTGCACCCTAGTTATATGCCAAAGTGGGTTTTCAACTTTATGTTAAAGAATTTTTATGAACTGTTAGCCAATTTTTGGAGATTTTATCCATATTTGGAGGATCTTGGGCCCTTTTTTAGGACATATCTTGGGGGGAAGTTGAGAGATGGTTACCAACTTCATGCCTATATAAACGAGAGGCTCTTGAAGCCATAGAAGGAGGTTCATAGAAGGTTTATGCTGCAGAAATCTTGAGCCAAAGCCATTGTCATGCAGGGAAGCTATTGAGGAGTTCACCTTTGCAGGCCATTTATGGGAGATTCATTCATCCAATTTTGGTACCGTCAGTTTTTTTGGGTTCCAGAGATCTGGTAGAACAATACTAGATCAGTTTTCAATCCTTTTAGCATTGCAGTGATGTCCTTTTAAAGATTTTAATAAAAATAAGAAAATCCTCACCCACTGAGACAAAGGCCCAGAGATGTAGGCGAGATTGTCGAACTCCATTATCACATTAGTGTTTATGTTTTGATGATACTCATGCTTCATTTCAGATCTGTATATGTTTATATGGTTGTTATGTTTCCTCATTATTTCTTCCTCTTTCATTAGATTCCTAAATGGTTAATTAACACTTGCTACATAACTCAACCATTGTCATTTAAAAGATCTTTTCAGATAAATCACTTTCTCTAGCTAGTGCTTGAATGAATTTGTGAATGAAATCTCCATTTGTGAAGAATTTTGAAGGAAACTTTTTTAACCTATAGGATTTTAATCCTTGATCGTCGGATCTGGCATACGGAGATTAGAAGCCACAGATTAAGCTTCCAAACATGTGCAAAGAACACACAATATATCTATTCATGATTGTTGATCATATTTAGATCAATGATCCTCCTTTTTTGTTGACTGAACAGAGGGATGAAGCCAACAAACGTCATATCGATATCTAAGCCAAAGATCCAACAAAGGAGATTCATAGCGCAAATCCATGTAGCAGGGTTGTTAAAATGATGGGTGTGTTGCGCTTTTAATCATGACCATCGATCAAATTGCGTTATGTGTCACTTGTAGGTCATCTTCGCATTGAGGAATGATCGTTAACGCGCCAAAATTTTGGACGCATGTGAACCGTTGATCTCAACAGTTGATTAAAACACAACCATAAGATCATCTCTTCATTGGAAGACCATTCTATGCCTACGTTTTGAGTGCGAGATTATTCCAAGGTCACAACCTCGAGTCATATGATAGGATAACTAAACGTTAGACCAAACAAACTGTTTGTTAGTCCACAGACCTGGCTCTCAGTCGTATTTGGCCAAATGAAGGAAATTTAAGGGTTTTTGCAGGAATTTTTGTGAAAATGAGGACAGATTGAGAAAACCATTTGCAACATTAGTTCAACCAGGCTATCATGCTCATAAGTAGGTAGACAATGGGATAGAGCTCCTACTCCAAGAAATACATTGAAATAATTACTTCCATCCCGAAGAAAAAATCGCACCGGAGGTAGAAGCTAACACTCCAACAAGCTTCCATTGAGTTGGTGCCCGCTTAATGGTCCACACAACTTCTGCATTTTCCATTTTTGCAAGACTAGTGGGAATAGCAACACAAGAGAGCAATTATCCTTCCATATTGGTTTAATTCCAACAATCCATTATGGTCAGTCAACTAATGAAGGGCATGAAACCTACCCGATTCTAATCTCTCAGCTCATCCTACTCCTACCCCGTGTTCACCCCTATCCAAAAAGTTATTTTCCCATTTTTATTTCTCAAACTAATATTCCCATCAACCTTGATCATCTTCATGAAATTTGATCTAGTAGCTTCTTCGACAATGATAGGAACAACTTGGATTATTAGGAAAAAGATGGGGGAGGAAAAATGAACCAGCGACCAGAGTGGGCGAAAACACCAAGAAGAAGCAGCAAAGTTCAACTCATATTAAGCCTTAAAATTTGTTGTTCTTATGTGGGGTGAGAAATAAAAAAATATGATATTGCAATATTTTTATATACAAGTGGACCAATTTGGGATTCCAAACAAGTTTATACCATTCTCTTTTAATCAATATCAATATAGGTACCTGTAATACAAGAGAATATTGCGATCAATGTTCGTTGCTACGTCTAATTCAACCTAATATTCTGGATCTAATATAGGCTCTGAGATTGGTACTATGGCTAGTCGACTAGCTTGCTACTTGCTCTCGTAATACAAGAAAAATAGATGAAAATGGAAGAAGTGTGTGTTTCAGGATTTGAGTCGTCCTCCGACTACTACTACAAATATATCAGTCACCTATAAAGAGACCAGTCACCTATAAGTACTTGGATATTCCAAACCTTAGTCTTCTCTGTAATTAAATTTTACTCTTTAAAATTTCTTAATTCAAGAGAAAAATAGAATCCTTTCCTCAACTAACAGATAATAACAGAAATTCGGGGATTTAGTATGTTTTCGCTTGATAAATTGAGTACTTGTACATGTGAGTAAAACATTTTGGAGTTTGTGTTCTTATCTCCTTAAACATTTGGAGAAAGATGTACTAACATGAAAACTTGCAAAATAATTCATTTGGATTAGGTGGGTGACCACCAATCTCCACCTGGAAGCTGTGTAGGGTTTCAGACAACCCAGAAAGTGTAGAACCCACAATTACAAAGAATTATAGAAGAACGTGTTGAACTAACAAATATAAAGAGGATCCAGTTGGAATAGGTGGGCGGCCACCAATATCCACCCGGATCACCCATCACACTATCTTAACTAATGGAAAAATCGATTTCAAAATTTCAAAAAATTAGAAAATAATTTTTTTTTTCGAAAAAATCGAGTTAATTATAAATTTCATCAAAACTTTGAAAACATTTGATAATTTTTCTACAAAACAGATTAATTAATAACAATTTGGGGGAAAAATAAACATCGTATCGATGACTATACTATCTGCTTTGGCAGGTACTAATAAGGTATGATGTAGATTATGATGACAAATGAAATGGGATGAAAAATGAAATGAGACAAGAAGCATTTTAAAATAATGTCCTTCTCACCATTCGACAATTATGTACCTAAGATATGATCGTTAGGACCTTATGATAACCTTTGTGTCTTCTTCTTATTTTTATGAATCTCTCACAATGAGTACAATTTATTGTTTTGGTGAGATTGTCATCCTAGATTCTCTTGTGAGTGTTGGATTGAGAGGGGGTGAATCAATAATGAACAATTTATACACTTTTAACCACAATTTATATTCCTTTAACTTGTTCAACAATCTTCATCAATTAATTATTAATATGTTATTGAATCATATAACATTAACATCAATCAATGCATGATAAACAATAATAGACACATCCACACAATGCAAAGTACGCTGCGATGATTATACACTTTTAACCACAATTTATATTCCTTTAACTTATTCAACAATCTTCATGAATTAATTATTAATATGTTATTGAATCATATAACATTAACATCAATCAATGCATAATAAACAATAATAGACACATCCACACAATGCAAAGTACATTGCGATGAGTTATTTAGATAATCCATTTTTTTCTAATTTTCCAGTGGCACGCGTAACTCCATCTTTAAACAAAGCCAGAGAAGCTCTCAATGAAAAGAGTTCAGAGTGAGACAAGTGCAGATCAAATGGCAGTGATAATCAGAAGCAAGAGAGTCGATATGTAATTTTACTCTTATATTCCTCTATTTTGACCAACTCCGACATTAGAATTATAATGAAAATTTGTACAGACAAGTGGGAAGATGGATAACACGCAAATAATTAAGCCAAAAGTGACAGCCACGTAAAAAGTCAGGATCGATAGACATTCTAGAGATGACCTCCGTCTTCAAGATGATGATATTGTTCCCATTCACAATAGTCGTTTCACTCAAACAAAGCTTAAATTTATCAAAGAAATTGCAAAGGAAACACTGCTCAATAATTATGCTCATATCGTTTGCACATAATGTGGACTCATATTCTGCTGAGAAGAAATAGAAATATGCTTGAGAAGACATTCCAACCGAGGCCATGGACATCAACTCATGGCAATGAAACGACAAGAAAAAGGATCTCGATCTTCAAAAATTAAGCAATGATGGTGAACAAGACATATTTCGCAAAGCAATCTAGAATATTTTTCAAAACGCACACATGGATTACTTCTGGAGTTTACAAAGACATTCTCTAGCACCAGAATGGTGAGAGTAGGGAAATCATCATTTCAAGTTGGTACCAACAAGATCGATTTGATTGCGAAATCTCAAACTATGCGCAGACAAGGGTAACACTCATTTAGTTACAACGAATTTTTACTACAGATTTCACAACCTATTGCACCAAAGCCATCCCCTACAAAAGCCTGTAGAAAACTCACGTTTTTAATGATCCTCGGTTCGATACAAGGAAGTTCTTGTTTGGATGGAAGATAAGAACTGTGAATGTCTTGCATGAAGTGAGCACAAAGCTGGAGAAACTGAAAAACCATCGTTTCGTTTTAACAAAGGGACAATGGCATTGGTATCTATCATCGCCAGTATGAAAAATGCAACCGGCATGGTGAAATTGCATATATCCGTGCTGGGATATCAAAGTTTATTTGTATCATTTAATTTCCAATCGGTATTGGGTTACATTCAAAACATATGATCTTGAGCAACCTATCCTGGAATAAAAATACATATCCAAATAAGGAAGACGCAAACAAATGATGCGTGGATAATAAAAATGCCGAACAAATTATTTTTATTTGATGGTTCGACTGTTTGCTTCAGTTCAGAACGACCATAACCAACAAAACTGCTCATCAAACACTATAAGGTTTGCTTCAGTCCGGAACGACCAGACCCAACATAACTGCTCATCAAACACTATAAGAAACAGGTGCCCCTAAACCAATATAGAAACAGGTGCCCCTATGTGATATGGTTGGCCCGGGTAGGGCACAATTTGCTCGGAGAACTGGTGGAGGGTGGGGGCCCCATGGGTGGGTTTCTATATGAGGTAAGTGAAATGAAGGGAAATTTGCAGATGGGCAAACTAATTGTGGATGAAATAGAGGGTTCATGATACTGCAGAGGTGCAGTCAAAAATAGAACTGTGAAGAGAGAATCTGGGAGTCCATTGGGAGAGCTAGCAAAAAGAGGAGAAGGAGTATGTGGCTGATTCGCGACATGATGTAAGACTATCGAGATTCCCATCCCTAAAGGGTTTTGAAAAACAACATGAGTGTCAAAAGTGCAAAAGGGTGCTATGAATGGGACAACTCATGTGGGTAAGAGTGCTACTGAGTGACAGTACCAAAGATGCAAATGGAGGTGTTGGTACTGCAGAGCCGGAAATGGGGATCCTAGAGGCAAATGTCAAAGGGTGTGACTGGAGATGTAAGTGAGATTTAGAGGGAATGACTACATGCCAGTGCCGAGTATATACCTGAAGGGGTTGTGTTGATGTATGATGACCAACTACCTGCACACATGAAAACCAAATACCCGACGTGAACAATATCTGAAGAGAATTGAATATATGAGCATGTATTTGATAATTTTGAATATGCGCATGCGTACCTGGTCAGGGTAGAAAAATGGTGTCCCAGGGGCTCAGGATGAAAAGAGGCCCAGGGACTATCATGATATAGATAATGGGATGCTGATCCCGTGGCTGAAGATGGATCGAGAAATGGACACCTAGAGCTCCCGGAATGGTGAGTGGAAGTTTGGCGAAGAGGCCTATATATAGTTGTAGGGCCCACATTGCCACCTCATTTGTACTTGTTGCGATAGTGATTGGACGAGAAGTATTCAGAGGAGATTTGGAGATTCTGGGAGGACGAGGCATCTGATCGAGGACCAGCAAGCTTTAGGTTAGTGGTCTGATCATCCTGCATAGAATTAGGGTTTCCTTTTTGGGAAGGGGCTGTACGGAGGGCCGTACAGGAGGTTTTATGAGTGTGGGCCCCCACATGCGTGGGTGATCCAGAAGTAGGCGCACAAACGTGCACACCTGCCCATTGGATAGGCGTGCATGGGAGCGCCTGTAAGGGGGACAAGGGAACACACTATGTGCGTGCCTGTTGGTTGCATAGCTGTGCATGTGTGCGCGACTGTGTATTGGACAGGGGTGCCTTAAAGCGCGCCTGTAAATTGAGGCACTCCAAGTGTAGGCATGAAGGATGGACAAGCGCGTCAGAGTGCGTGCCTATGTAGTGAAAAGGCGCGCATACATGCGTGCATGTGGAGTGAATAGTCGCGCACGTGTGCGCGCCTGTGGATTTAAACAGCCACGCCTTGGAGGCAAGGTTGACGGGTGTAAAAATTATCTTTTTAATGTTGTTTATGGTCCATTTGGTTGACTTAGCACTGTTTTATGTGGTTGCAGGCAATCATTGTGCACGATGCCGGTTGGTTGGCGAGAGCGGGATTGGTCCCAACTGAGAGACACCGTGGCTATTGAGGAGTCAGGGGTACGTGCGACTTTGGCAGCCTGTGGGCTGCTAAAGTTCTTTGAGTGCCCATTGATACGGGTGTAGGAGTATCTCCTGCAGTTCCTTATCCGAATATGGAGTCCGGACCTGCATTGTTTCATAGTGCGGGGAGAGCAAATTGCCTTCACTGCAGTGGAGGATGTATACTTTTTGACTGGGCTCCCATTTTGGGGAACGCCCCTACCGGTGGAGCCGATGTTACTGAGGAATTTGTCACTAGCGACAGTTGTCCAGAGGTAGTGTTCGGGGGTGAAATTTATGTCTAGCACTGTTGTGAGCATTGGGGCGATGGATTCCCTAGCGCATCGCTGTATAGCAGCGATGATTGTGAGAGTTTATGGGTCTTTGGTGACGCAGCGGATCAGTGGTGGTTAGCTGTGTGTGATGGAGAGGGTGTTGGTCGGTGAGCACTTCACCTGGGGGCTTACGCTGCATGCTGATGGTAGGGTAGCTGGACCACTGTCGGTCCAAGGATACAAGAGAGTTTGCCTTCGGGTCCATCCTAGTGGCCTGGTTTTTGGAGAGGGTGCCTATGTTGCGCCCTAGGATTTTATTGGGTGTGCCTGGGGAACGAGAGCCGCGACTAGAGTAGTGGTCGACTATTTTGCTTCACCACAGTGGTGGCGAGGGTGACCACTTCTTTACTGTTGAGGCGACGTAGGTGTGGCGGCAGATGCCGCAGGTGATATTGCAGTTCCCCTATGTTGGGGTTGACTTTTGGGAGGATCCAGACATGGTGTTATCTCCAGGGGAGGTGTTTGACCATTGAGGTATGTTGGTGATTTTGATATATATGTTTTTTGAGATAGCATGACATATGTATATGATATATATGCTAATACTATCTGTGGCTTGTTTGTTTGTGAAGATGTGGCACCTCGTGGGCATGAGGTGGAGTTGCGGAGAGCACCAGCTCGTCAGGAGCCGGAGAGACCACCACGGGGAGGGCCATAGGTTGGAGAGAGACGTAGGTGTGAGGACACCGAGGCGAGACCAGCTGATCCTGAAAGAGTGGCGAGGAGATGCCAGTTTGATGACCCTAGTGCTGGGCCATCACATGCTCCTCCGGTGGATGCCGGAGTAGATTTTGAGGACATACACCGTCGCCTGGAGGCGGTGCTACAAGGCGTGCCTGAGGGCATGTGGCCTCGTATCCAGGATGAGGTCATCCTGGAGCAGTGTGTGGGGATTTTTCCACCATGGTGGGCCGTGGTACGATGGGTAGCAGTAGCTGGTGCTGCGATGATCGAATGGCTACCTCCGGGGTAGGAGGGACCAGTAGTGGGTGGGGGACCACTGCCTGAGGGAGGGGTAGGAGGTGGTGCTCTAGATGCACCTTGAGTGGTGCTCTATGCATTGTTGTATTTTTGTATATAGGCTGGTGAGCCCATTTTGTACCGAGGTGCTTCACTGGCCTGCGGATACTTGTATTTTTGTATGTAAACATTTGGATGGCACTGTGGACCATTTTATATATACATGAGTATAAATTTTGAGATCTATGTGATGTTTACATGTTTTTTTGTTAAATGTGTTGATGATGTCTAATCTATATATGTTGTAACAGGTTGTTGATATGTAGAGGTAGCTTGATGTGATATATGTCAGTCTAACACAATGGGTACTGCAGAGCCAGGAATGAGGATCCTAAAGGCTAATATCAGAGGGTGTGACTGGAAATGTAAGTGCAATTCAGTGGGATAGACTACATGCCAGTGCTGAATATATACCTAAAGGGATGATGTCGATGATCGATGAGCAAGTAGCTGCACACATAACAACCAAATACCCAAAGTGAACAATATCTGAAGAGTATCAAAGGTATGAGCTTGTATTTGACAAATGTGACAATGCGTGTGCGTACCTGGCCATGATGTGGAAAAAAGGCGCCCCAGGGGTTCCGGGTAAAAAGTGGCCCAGAGATAGTCATGATGTAGGCGGCAGGATGATGATCCCGTGGCTGAAGACGGTTCGAAAAATGGACGCCGTGGGCTCCCGGAATGGTGAGTGGAAGTTTGGCAAAAACCCTATATATAGTTGTAGGGCCCACATTGCCACCTCATTTGTACCTGCTGCTATAGTGAATTCCAGAGCAGATCGAGAGGTGATTGAGCAATTGTGAGAGCACCAGGCATCCGTTTCCCGGCGTGCGAGATTCAGGTTAGTGATCTGAACATTCTGCATAGCTATAGGTTTCAAATTTTTGGGCAGGGTAGGGATAGGGGGCCGCACGGGAGTTTTTAGGAGGTTTTTGGTAGGGTGTGGGTCCCAATGCGCAAGCGACTCAGTGGAAGGCGCGCATGAGTGCGCGCCTGTACACTGAAAAAGTGCGCATAGGAGCGCACCTGTGAGGTAGACAGGCGCGCATGAGTGCACGCCTGTAGTTTGAATAGGCGCGCTCTAGAGCGCGCCTGTGGGTATGACAGGCACGCTCTAGAGCGCGCCTGTAAAGTGAACAGGCGCGCATGTGTGCGCGCCTGTATGGAGAACAGGCACGCATGTGTGCGTGCCTGAGGGGGAAAAAACCGCGCCTTGGAGGCAAGGTTTTAAGGTGAAAAAATTAGCTTATTTGATGTATTGGATGATTATCTAAGCTAATATAGGACTCTGGATTGTGTGCAGGTGGCGATCAGTGAGAATGGAGGTGCGATGGCGCGAGCGGGACTGGGAGCCGCTACGGGAGGAGGTGGTCGCGGCGAGGCCGGCAGTGCGGGCGTCTTTAGCAGCCAGTGGATTGCTAAAGTTTTTTGAGTGCCCTCTGATACGGGCCCAGGAGTATTTTCTCCATTTTTTGATTGAGATGTGGAGCACTGAGCAGCACTGCTTCCTCATGCGAGGAGAGCAGGTCGCCTTCACTGCGGTGGAGGACATCTATTTTTTGACTGGGCTCCCCTTTCGGGGAACACCGTTGCCGGCAATGCCTGTGCTGCCGAGGGACACTGATCTGGAGGAGGTTGTCAAGCGATACTGCTCAGGCGAGCACTATATGACTGGGTCATCAGTGCACATCAGGGCGATAGATGCTCTGTTGCATCGTTGCGTAGTAGCGATGATAGTGCGGATCTATGGGTCCACAATGCCCCACCGGATTAGTGGTGGGGAGTTGATGTTGATGGAGAGGGTGGTGGTGGGCCGTGAGCGGTTCGCATGGGGTTTGGCTCTTCATGCGCGGATAATCGTGCAGTTGGACCATTATCGGTCCATAGGCAGGGGGGAGTTTTCTTTTGCTCCATCCTGGTGGCCTTTTTCTTGGAGAGGGTGCTAGCGTTGCGGCCGAGGGTGGCGTTGGAGGTACTAGGGGTACGAGATCCACGCTTGAGGCGGTGGTCCGAGATTTTGGTTCGCCACGGCGGTGGCGAAGGTGGCCATTACTTCACAGAGGAGGCAGCACTGATATGGCGGCAGACGCCGCAGTTTATACTCTGGTTCCCCTATGCGGGGGTGGACTTCTGGGGGGACCCGGATATGATACTGCCTCCTGGGGAGATTTTTGACCACAGAGGTATGTTGTGGATTTGTATGTTGTGATTTATTTTGTGTTTTTGATATACCAGTGCATATGTTTGATGTATAGATACTGATACTATCTGTTGTTGCTTGGTTGGTGCATGTGCATATGTGGCACCTCGCGGGCGTGAGGTGGAGGTGTTCAGAGAGCCCGCGCAGTGAGAGCAGGAGAGACCGCCGCGTGCAGGGAGGCGGCTGAGGGATGAGGCTACTGAGGGACCAGCAAGGCCCGAGAGACTAGCGCAGAGGCACCGCTGGGATGGCCCTGGTGCGGGGCCATCTCATGCTCCTCCGGTGGCAGCTGGAGATGAGGAGGATCTAGTCCGTCGGTTTGAGACGGTGTTTCGTGACGTGCCTGAGGGCATGTGGATCCGCATCCAGGATGAGCAGTTCCTGGAGCAGTGTATCGGGTTACCGCCACCGTGGCGGTCTATCATGCGGCGAGCATTTATGCTCGCTGCGATGACGAGTGGACGCCTGCCGCCTGAGCAGGGTGGTCCTGCGGACGTTCCACCACCACCGCCTGGGGCAGGTGGGAGTGGTCCGCCACCGCCTCCTGAGGGAGGGGCAGTTGGGGGTGCCCTAGAGGTCCCCTGATTGTATGAGGCATTTTTGTAGACCTTTTTTATTCTATAGGCTGGTGAGCCGATTTTTTGTACCGAGAGGCGGCACGGGCCTGGGGGCCGATGTATTTTTTGTTGTAAACATTCGGATGCGATATATATATATGAGTATACATATTTTTTGAGATCCAAATGTGGTACATGTGTTTTTGTGTTTTATGATGATGATGTCTATGTTTCCTATATGCTGTGACAGGATGTATGAGATGCTCATGTCTGTGTATTTTGATGTGATATATTCCAATCTAGCACCATGTTAGCTATGTCATCTGTTGTTTGATTTAATGATCTTGGAATATGTGTAAATGTAATGGAATCAAAATGTCGAGATAATAAGCTAACCTGCAGGTATTTGCGAAAGAGGCATGGATCGCGTACACGGTACTCATTGTTGAGCTGGAGAACGACTAGCTGAGAGTCAAGGAAAATGCTAAGGTGACGAATATGATGATGCTGGGCGTTAGTCAAGACGCCAATGACAACAGTGTATTCGGCTTGGTTATTGGTTGTTGGTCCCAAACATATGCCGTTTGAATGTAGCATGTTATGTGATGGGGTGTAGAGAGCCCAAGCAGCCGAAGTGAGATTTTGTGTCCAACGGCTGGCGCCATCGACGTAACCAATGTGGTAAGCTGGTGGAGGAGTCATTTGTCAATAGCACAAAGGATAGTTTAGATGAGAGGGTAGGGAAAAACGATTAAAAACACTAAACAAGAAAAAGTAACCTAAAGTAGCTTGACTACTTCTAAGCATAAAATTTCTTGAGGTACAACCCATTGACGTGTTCTTTGAGTGCGAGGCCTTCGGGGGAGGCCAGGATGTATGCGCCTTTGGTGAGGCAATGTTGGATGATGTAAGGACCATGCCACAGTGATTTGAATTTGCCGTGGCCAAAGGTATCATGGGCGATATCATAGGCGAGGACAAGGTCGCCTTCGCGAAATGAGCGAAGGTTGACATGGCGGTCAAAGGTAGCTTTGGATCGTTTTTTATCTGCCTCGTTGTTCTGTAAGGAGGATGGACGATCCTCATCCAGAGACTGCAAGTTCAGCAAGCGCTGCTCCATTGGAGCAGTGTCAGGTAAAAGATCGATTGCGGTGCGGAGGGTGGGAATTTTGCACTCGGTGGGAAGAGTTGCCTCGACCCCATGGACCAAGTGAAATGGTGTGAAACCTGTGGCGATCTTCACTGCCATTCGATAAGCCCATAGCGCGAAAAATAACATATAATGCCAATTGGCTTTAGGTTTATTGACCGTGCGTTGTAACATGGTTTTGAGGACTTTGTTTATTGCCTCGACTTGTCCGTTTGACTGAGGATATTATGGTGAGGCAAACTCGTGGGAGAAGCCTAACTGAGATGAGAGTTCGACGAAGATCTCATTCTCAAAGTGTTTCCCATGATTGGAAACAAGTTGGAGTGGTACGCCAAAATAGGATATGACGTGGTTGAAGAAAAAATGCGCTGCAGTGTCAGCGGTGTTGTTGAAAGTGGGTATAGCTTCGGCCCATTTGGTGAAGTAATCCACAGCGACAACAATGTATTTGTGACCATTGCTGGAGGGGGGATTACAAGTCATAAAGTCAATGCCCCATTTTCAAAAGGGGCCTGCAGTAATGACAGGATGAAGAAGAGCGGGGGGAGCGTGGGCTTTGTTGGCATAGAGATGACATTGCTCACATCGTTTCACGGCATGAATGCAATCATGGAACAAGGTAGGCCAAAAGTAGCCGGCCCGGATAATCTTCTGAGCCGTGGATATACCCGAAAGATGGCCCCCACACGCGCCGCTGTGGCAGTCGTTTAAGACCCTGTCGGCCTTGTCAATAGTCAGGAAGCGACGAAGGATGGTGTCGACGCCCCGTCGATATAAGATGTCTCTGATGAGGAGATAGCGGGGGGCTTGATGGCGAATGCGTCGATGATCATCTCGTGATAAGTGGTTACCAAACTTTTGAGTTCGCAGGTAGACGAGAAGGTCACCATACCAAGGATCATCGGAAGCGATGTAAAAGAGATGCTCGTCAGGGAAGTCAGTATTGACGGGGGCACTGGGTGTGTCAGAGGGAAGGGCCGTGACAAGTTCAGCGAGAATGAGGGCCTTCTTACTCTTTGG
>JASDQU010013924.1:9362-19407 GCA_032191745.1 Picea mariana | reverse complement strand
ATCCACCACAGATTTGCTGGAATATACCTCAAACTAGACTTAAATTCAACCTTGATTATGCCTTTGAAATCATTCCTGCAATTCATCTAAAAAATTTACCCTAAAACTTTTCAAACTACCACAAAAAAGATACATGGAATTTATCTCAGAAGAAGGTTAGTTTCTTTCTTGCTGTGGCAACCCTAGTAGGGCTACTCCTGGCTATGGTTTGTTGTTAGTACCCTAGATAGAGGTTCGACTAGGGCTTAGAGGCCTGTGGCAGCCCTTAGACTTCATCACATGACTGTTAAGGGGCTTGACCCTTCTATTTTACTAGCAACAAGGCTCTAACAATCCTTAGATTCGTGCAATTATTCATCTTCAAGACCTGCTATGATACCATGTTGAATTTTTGAATGTTAGATTGGTTTACAACAACAATAAATAACCGAGATCTCAAGAATATTAACCAAGCACAAATTACAAAAAAAAATAGGCCTGCTTGTTTCTCCATAGGAAATGCTCTTCCATTGCCACCCAACCATAGGCATCCTCAAGTACCACCCCTGAGTAGAGCAGGAGACCTACTACAGAATGATATCCAAGATAAAGACACCCAAATACAGAGAGGGATGAAGTGTAAGCAAATACACCAACACAATACATAAAACTGCTCTCTAGAACTTGTGCATAGTAGGCTGAGGAAGATACACACTAGATCAAGGAACATACTTTGATATACAAGGGTGAATGTGATTTTGTTATAATCATACATATACAGATGCGTTACTCGAATATATACAAGTCCATGACAATGAAAGGTCACACCTTTTCATATTAGATGTCTCTTCACAATAGGGTCGACTTATATATATTACATATAAATTACTTTTATAATAGGGCCGACTTGTATCCTTGTTTCTCATCGCTAGTGTTTGGGGTTTTATCTTCTCATGATATCATTCGTAGGAGGTCTCTCGGAGGTGAATACCTCCCATAGCTACAAAAAACATCAACAAAGGATTGTTGTTCAAAGGAAGTCAGCTGTGTATTTTGAGGTGTTCAATGAGGGACAACCTACTGAAGGAAAAACATAGTGGAGGACTAGCTGGTCATTTTGGTCATGACAAGACATTTGCTTAGTTGAATTCTTCTTATTTTTTTCCAGGTATGAGGTATGATGTACAAAGGTTTGTCAACAGGTGAAAAATTTTCTAGTATGCCAAAGGAAAACAACAAAATATAGGATTGTATCAACCATTACCTATACCAGACAAACCATGGGATTCCATAAACATGGACTTTGTTTTAGGTTTGCCTAGAACACAAAATTCAATATTTGTATTTGTTGATAAGTTTTCTAAGATGTCACACTTTATACCTTGTTATAAAACCAGTGATGCAACACACATAACAAATTTGTTCTTTAAAGAGATTGTGAGGTTGCATGGATTTCCCAGAAGTATAGTTTCAGATAGAGACATTAAATTCATTGGACATTTCTGGAGAACCTTGTGGAGGAATCTTGGCACAACTTTATTATTTAATTCAAAATATCACCCTCATACTGATGGATAGACTGAAGTAGTGAACGCAAGTTTGGGTAATTTTCCAAGAAGTTTAGTTAATGAGCATACAAGCCAATGGGATCAAGTTTTGCCACAAGCTGAGTTTTCTTATAATGACTCACCCAATAGGAGTACATGAAAAAGTCCATTTCAAATAGCGTATGCGATGCATCCAGGAGGTATTTCTGAGCTTAGATATTTGGGCAAGGTAGAAGTAAGAAGTGAAAATGTTGAAGATTTTGCAGAAGACATGCAAATATTGCACGAACAAGTCAAGGAACAAATACAAGGCAGTAGTCAAAGATACAAGCGGAGGGCAGACTGTAAAAGAAGAGAAATTAATTTTTAGATTGGAGACCAAGTATTAGCACACCTAAGGAAGGAAAGATTCCCAAGGGGAGAACATAACAATTTGAAGTTGAAGAAAATAGGACCTTGTAATATCTTGAGGAAGTTTTCAAGTAATGCTTATGAAATAGAGTTACCACCAGATATTGGAATATCTCTAATATTCAATGTTGCAGATCTGTATCCTTACAGAGAATCTGGAGCAGAAAATGGAGTTGATAGTGACACTGTTCAGTGGATGAAGTAGCTACCTACAACAAAAAAGTTGCAGATGGAAATAATTATTGACTAGAACATTGCTAAGAAGACTAGAAGGAAGGATTATTATGAATATTTGGTCAAGTGGAAAGATCTTCCTAATGAAGATGCAACTTGGATGAGTGCTGTAGAGATCCATAAGCATGGAAAAAATCTTGAAGACCTCATGGACAAAAGTTCATGAACAATTCTGTTCCAAGGGAGTCTCATGCAGGAGCATCAAATGAGTAAATTTAGGGTTTGTTGAGATAGAGTAGGGTTTCGTTGTTAGATTGAGATGAGAGCTCATCTGAGCTATAGGATTGGTAGTATTGATTGTGTGGGTGTGTGTGGAGAAAGTGGATTTTTTTTGTATTGAGAGAGGTTGGAGATTGTGATTTGGTGTGAGAGCTCTGAGATAATTATTGTTCAGGTTCTAGATTTGAATGAATAAAACTATTTCATATGTCTCCCAATTTGATTCTTCTATGGATCACTGATCCATAATTGGATCCACGAGCCAGATAGGGCTCAGAAAGGCCTAAAAATCAAATTGCTCAGAATCTCTTAAAAAAGGACGTGTGTGTAGGCCTCGACATTAGGAACCCAACACAACCTTAATGGGCTCAAACGTATGTCATATGACCAAGATATCACAATCTGTTCATTTTGCCAAACATGCAAAAATTGATGACTGTACAGTCCGTACAGTGCCATGTGACAACTAATTGTACAAGCTGTACAAATGATGTGGTAGGGTACGTGGATGATGATGTGGATAGGTATAAGTGGACCAATCAGAGTGTGACACATGTCACCATTGCAAGGGTGACACGTGGCACGTCCATACGACGGACGTGGTAGGGTCGTACGACACATGGAATGTACAGTGGCAAGTGACTAGACTGACAACTGGGCAAACAATAGAACCAATGGGCGATTGATGCGTGGCATTGGATTGGGTGAATACAAAGGTGCCACGTGGACCAGACATGGGCTGCCACATGGAACCCATTCATTGGTTAAATGTCATTGAAAAATTGTTTCGGTTCACCAGGTTCGAACCCGTGACCTTGTTGGGCACCAAGCTTTCGCGTAGGTCAGGCTACCAGCCTGCCTATCAGATGATTTTTAACCCTTAAGCTCGCCACCTGTATTTAAACTTGAATGTTGGTTTGAATGGGAAGAGTAAGGGCTGGGGCTAGCCCCAGCCCTCGACCCAAGCTTTACCATGGGACCTTGCCATATGTCCAAACCATCCACCGTTTGACGCGCGGGTGGAATGTTAGCCCCGTCGCTTCACCATGGAACCACGTGATGTGACCCTACCGTTGTATGATGTGTTGGCACGGGAGAATAGAGGTTAGCTCCGGTCGGCCGGGCTAGCTCGCCAACCAGGGGGTGTAACCAGTGGCTACACCGTCGGGGGCTACAACTGCATTGGCACGTGGAGTGTAGGGGTGCATCTACATGGCCAAGCACAGGACCAGGGGCCGAGAGCCAAGGACCAGCAATGCCCAACACTTAGTGCTTGGACACATGGAGTGTGCCCAGGTGGCCAGGGGTGCTGGAAAAAGGGGCTGCACCCTAATTATATGCCAAAGTGGGTTTTCAACTTTATGTTAAAGAATTTTATGGATTGTTAGCCAGTTTTTGGAGATTTTATCCATATTTGGAGGATCTTGGGCCCTTTTTGAGGCCATATCTTGGGGGGAAGTTGGGATATGGTTACCAACTTCAGACCTATATAAACGAGAGGCCCTTGAAGCCATAGAAGGAGGTTCATAGAAGGTTTATGCTACAGAAATCTTGAGCCAAAGCCATTGTCATGCAGGGAAGCTATTGAGGAGTGCACCTTTGCGGGCCATTTATGGGAGATTCATTCATCCGATTTTGGTGCCGTTAGTTTTGTTGGGTTCCAGAGATCTGGTAGAACAATACTAGATCAGTTTTCAATCCTTTTGGCATTGCAGTGATGTCCTTTTAAATATTTTAACAAAAATAAGAAAATCCTCACCCACTGAGACAAAGGCCCAAAGACGTAGGCGAGATTGCCGAACTCCATTATCACATTGGTGTTTATGGTTTGATGATACTCATGCTTCATTTTAGATCTGTATATGTTTATATGGCTGTTATGTTTCCTCATTATTTCTTCCTCTTTCATTAGATTCCTAAATGGTTAATTAACACCTGCTACATAACTCAACCATTATCATTTAAAAGATATTTTCAGATCAATCACTTTCTCTAGCTAGTGATTGAATGAATTTGTGAATGAAATCTCCATTTGTGAAGAATTTTGAAGGAAAATTTTTTAACCTATAGGATTTTAATCCTTGATTGTCGGATCTGGCATAAGGAGATTAGAAGCCGCAGATTAAGCTTCCAAACATGTGCAAAGCACACACAATATATCTATTCATGATTGTTGATCATATTTATATCAATGATCCTCCTTTTTTGTTGACTGAACAGAGGGATGAAGCCAACAAACGTCATATCGATATCTAAGCCAAAGATCCAACAAAGGAGATTCATAGCGCAAATCCATGTAGCGGGGTTGTTAAAATGATGGGTGTGTTGCGCTTTTAATCATGACCATCGATCAAATTGCATTATGTGTCACTTGTAGGTCATTTGCGCGTTGAGGAATGATTGTTAACGCGCCAAAATTTTGGATGCATGTGAACCGTTGATCTCAATGGTTGATTAAAACACAACCATAAGATCATCTCTTCATTGGAAGACCATTCTATGCCTATGTTTTGAGTGCGAGATTAGTCCAAGGTCACAACCTCGAGTCATATGCTAGGAGAACTAAGCCTCAGACCAAACAAATTGTTTGTTATTCCACAGACCTGGCTCTCAATCGTATTTGGCTGAATGAAGGAAATTTAGGGGTTTTTGCAGGATTTTTTGCGAAAATGAGGACAGATTGAGAAAACCATTTGCAACATTAGTTCAACCAGGATATCATGCTCATAAGTAGGTAGAGAATGGGATAGAGCTCCTACTCCAAGAAATACATTGAAATAATTACTTCCATCCCGAAGAAAAATCGCACCGAAGGCAGAAGCTAACACTCCAACAAACTTCCATTGAGTTGGTGCCCGCTTAATGGTCCCCACAACTTCTGCATTTTCCATTTTTGCAAGACTAGTGGGAATAGCAACACAAGAGAGCAATTATCCTTCCATATTGGTTTAATTCCAACAATCCATTATGGTCAGTAAACTAATGAAGGGCATGAAACCTACCCGATTCTAATCTCTCAGCTCATCCTACTCCTACCCCGTGTTCACCCCTATCCAAAAAGTTATTTTCCCATTTTTATTTCTCAAACTAATATTCCCATCAACCTTGATCATCTTCATGCAATTTGATCTAGTAGCTTCTTCGACAATGATAGGAACAACTTGGATTATTAGGAAAAATATGGGGGAGGAAAAATGAATCAGCGACCAGAGTGGTCGAAAACACCAAGAAGAAGCAGCAAAGTTCAACTCATATTAAACCTTAAAATTTGTTGTTCTTATGTGGGGTGAGAAATCAAAAAATATGATATTGCAATATTTTTATATACTAGTGGACCAATTTGGGAATCCAAACAAGCTTATACCATTCTCTTTTAATCAATATCAATATAGGTACCTGTAATACAAGAGAATATTGCGATCAATGTTCATTTCTACGTCTAATTCAACCTAATATGTTGGATCTAATATAGGCTCTGAGATTGGTACTATGACTAGCCGACTAGCTTGCTACTTGCTCTCGTAATACAAGAAAAATAGATGAAAATGGAAGAAGTGTGTGTTTCATGATTTGAGTCGTCCTCCGGCTACTGCTACAAATATATCAGTCACCTATAAAGAGACCAGTCACCTATAAGTACTTGGATATTCCAAACCTTAGTCTTCTGTGTAATTAAATTTTACTCTTTAAAATTTCTTAATTCAAGAGAAAAATAGAATCCTTTCCTCAACTAACAGATAATAACAGAAATTCGGGGATTTAGTATGTTTTCACTTGATAAATTGAGTACCTGTACATGCGAGAAAAACATTTTGGAGTTTTTGTTCTTATCTCCTTAAACATTTTGGAGAAAGATGTACTGACATGAAAACTTGCAAAATAATCCATTTGGATTAGGTGGGCGACCACCAATCTCCACCTGGAAGATGTGTAGGGTTTCAGACAACCCCGAAAGTGTAGAACCCACAATTACAAAGAATTATTGAAGAACGTGTTGAACTAAAAACTGTCAAGAGGATCCAGTTGGAATAGGTGGGTGGCCACCAATATCCACCCAGATCACCCATCACACTATCTTAACTAATGGAAAAATCGATTTCAAAATTTCAAAAAATTAGAAAATAAATTTTATTTTCGAAAAAATCGAGTTAATTATAAATTTCATCAAAACTTTGGAAACATTTGATAATTTTTCTACAAAACAGGTTAATTAATAACAATTTTGGGGAAAATAAACATCGTATCGATGACTATACTACCTGCTTTGGCAGGTACTAATAAGGTATGATGTAGATTATGATGACAAATGAAATGGGATGAAAAATGAAATGAGACAAGGAGCATTTTAAAATAATGTCCTTCCCACCATTCAACAATTATGTACGTAAGATATGATCGTTAGGACCTTATGATAACCTTTGTGTCTTCTTCTTATTTTTATGATTCTCTCACAATGAATACAATTTATTGTTTTGGTGAGATTGTCACCTTAGACTCTCTTGTGAGTGTTGGATTACTGAGAGGGGGGTGAATCAATAATGAACAATTTATACACTTTTAACCACAATTTATATTCCTTTAACTTATTCAACAATCTTCATCAATTAATTATTAATATGCTATTGAATCATATAACATTAACATCAATCAATGCATAATAAACAATAATAGACACATCCACACAATGCAAAGTACACCCGTATTTTACATGGAAACCCAATGCGGGAAAAAACCACATAATGCTTTTCTTATATGTCTTTAAGAATTACATTCAAGGAAGCACCAATTTCTAATTCTCTGGCTCCAATCAGAAGGAGGCTCCAACCCCCTGTGTTCTACGAATCCAATTGGAAGGAGGTTCCAACCCCCTATTTCTTAGGCTCCAACCTGAAGGAAGCTCCAACTCCCTAGTTTTATGGGTTCAACCGAAAGGTGGATACAACCACCTATCCTTGCCCTGTCCAACCACCCTGAAATATAAATTCCAAATGTAGACAACCTATCACTGTCACTAAATCAACCACTGCCACTATCAACCTATACCAACAACTTGTAACAACCTGTACCAATCAATCTACACCAAACAATCTATACCAACAACCTATAACAAAAAACCTGTAACAACCTATACCAACAATCTATACAAATACAAGTGCATCAACTATGCACAACACAACCTATCACAACAACCTGTCACATCAACCTGTCTCATCAATCTCATCAACCAAATTAGATCTATTCACCAAGATCAATCACCGAAACAAATCTCAACCATATGCACAATATCACCAAGATGTGAATCAACCAAGACTACTCACAAACGTCAACAAGATGTACCACAATCAATATAAGATTCTAAAAGTATACCAAGTCATATATGCCACATCATCCATAAACCATGTGCCAACAATACTACTAACAAGTGCCTCTAACAATGTGCCAAATATGTACCAATCATGCATCAACTACATATCAACTATGACTCATCAAGATGTATTGACATCATCAACTATACACCTCATGTATGTGCCAACTCATCAACTACTTGTCTCAACCATGTACCCAACATGTACCTCAACCATATACCAAAGACATATACCAATATAACCAACAAAATTCCTCTACCAATGCATCATACTATCCATGAACCAAATACCATAAATCCTCACATCAAATCATGTGTCAAACCTCACTATTGTGTAGCCTCAAGTGTGTACCAATCATATATCAAGACCACTAACAAAAGCCTCTCACAATATACCAATAAAACTCAAACATGCACCAACAATATACTTCAATAGATCTACCTCAAATTATACACTACAATAGATACCATACATCCAAGAGGGCATATGCCAAACTTCACAAACTCATGCCTCAAGCATGCTTCACAACACCACTAAGATGCAATCTCAAAACATAATCATGAACATACCTTTAAATTTGTAGAAACCTTGTTGCATCATCATTAAGACCTATACCATACCATGCAATAATTGGAACAATTCTAATATGAAAATCTGATGTGGCTACCGAACTGCCAACTTTATGAAGCTGCCAAATCACCCGCGGTTACTAAAACTGCTCTTTCTGTAGCTACTGAAACATGGGGCTACAAAATTATCGTTTTCTACGGCTATAGAAACACCTGCAACTACATAATTGTCATTTTATGTAGCTACCAAAACATGTGCTTCTTCAGACATGCACAACTTTAGATATATCAATGATTACTTGCAACAAACCTTTCACAAAATAGATATTCAACTAAGTTCAATAGGTCCTAATGAGAGTCCGTTTCTCTCTTATTTATACTCTCCAAGTGGCTACCTTTAGGGGTTATCTTCTAACTGTTTTATCCGACTTCCCTCTTTTAGGGCTAACCCACTTTCAACTACTTTACCCACTTGCAACCACTTTATCCATAAATAGTAAACTCACTACTTATTGTTGCAAGTAATTTATTTTTAATTATTTTCTTATTACACCAACTTTAATCATGATTAACTCCTAGTTCCAACCACTTTGACAAGCAAAATTCTTCTAGGAGCTTCTAGAATAATTGACTTCTTTGACTTTCTAGGGACTTTTAGATAACTCAATTGGGTTCTCCAACTTCACAAGGCCATATGTCCCTAACCGTGAAAAACTATGTGGCTTTCCACATATCGTCGGAAATGGCATGATGTGTACTATCCATTCATGGTAGTCTTATATGAAAATTCACTAATCTTTATTATATTATTCCTCAAACAAACTAGGGTTCCTTAACCATACCTTTGTGCTAGCGAAATGTGCTACGAGACATACTAAAGGGTTGAAATCAATCTTTAAAGGTTGACATCAATCTACAAGATCACTATCCAAGAGTTGATATCAATTACAACCAACTATCCAAACCAATTCTCTGTCAATCTAAACTAACTGTACATCAATCTAAACCAACTCTTCAAAAATGAAATCACAGAGGATAACAAAAAAAATTAAAAGCAGGAAAATAGTAAGAAAAGCGATTCTCACCGATTCTCACCCATACTAAAATAAACCGGACGTCATACTAGAAGTAAGCAATGGGAAACATAGCTTACAATCAGTTATGCAGAAAGGACATTCTTCTCTATATGTTGGTGTATCCTCAACGACTGCTTCTATATGATAAACCTAGAGGCGGTCAGAGAGTATCGGTAGCTGCGATGAGTTACTTAGATAATCCATTTTTTTCTAATTTTCCAGTGGCACGCGTAACTCCATCTTTAAACAAAGCCAGAGAAGCTCTCAATGAAAAGAGTTCAGAGTGGGATAAGTGCAGATCAAATGGCAGTGATAATCAGAAGCACTCTACAGTATTTTTCAAAACGCACACATGGATTACTTCTGGAGTTTACAAAGACATTCTCTAGCACCAGAATGGTGAGAGTAGGGAAATCATCATTTCAAGTTGGTACCAACAAGATCGATTTGATTGCGAAATCTCAAACTCTGCGCAGACAAGGGTAACACTCATTTAGTTACAACGAATTTTTACTACAGATTTCACAACCTATTGCACCAAAGCCATCCCCTACAAAAGCCTGTAGAAAACTCACGTTTTTAATGATCCTCGGTTCGATACAAGGAAGTTCTTGTTTGGATGGAAGATAAGAACTGTGAATGTC
>JASDQU010013923.1:66689-85099 GCA_032191745.1 Picea mariana | reverse complement strand
TAAGAAAGAAAATCTTATTAATAAGAGTGGAATCATATTTGGTTGTTCGTTGTAGGATCCGAAGCGAGGCTCAACGTGGACTTAATTTAAACTTAATGGATTAATAATCTCAACAGTGGATCTTTATCCATGTTCATATCTTATTACACACAGCGAAAATGAACATGTGCATGAAGCCATTTAACACGTGTTCTTTTTTCAAAACTCCTTCCCCATCCCTCCTTCAAAAGCAACATCAAACTCAAAGATAGAGATGGGAAACCATGGCAAGATCTTAGTTGTTTTCAGAGTAGTCCAAAACTTTTAAAAGTTCTATCTTTAGAGAGTTTTGGAGAGTTTTTTTTGGTTTGTTTAATTTTATTTGAAATTTGATGAGGGATGGTTAGATTTATAGATTTAAATGATTAAATTTATATAAACCAAGTACCAATTTTTTAGCATAATGAATTTATTTATACATCTAAAAATGCAATTTATACAATAGAAAATAACTAATTTATCCAAATTTATTCAAGCCAAAAAACCTAAAATATAAAACATTTAACCAACTCTTATTTTTCACATGATGTCTTAACTACAATCGAATTGTATGTCTAGTTCGTTCTAGTATAATTGTCTAATCTTTCCTCTTTTACCAAACTATTGTTGAAAATGCTTAAATTAAAAATTCCAAAATATTATCATATTTAACCATTTATTATATTAAGTTCTATATAAAATCGTTAAAAATGCTTAAAATTAAAAATTCCAAAATACTATCATATTTAACCATTTATTATATTAAAATCTATATAAAATCTTGACATTTTAAATTCTAATTTTATAAATAATTGATAAATATAAATATGAAAATTCATTGTGAGGTAAAAAAATCAAAATACTTTTTATTAATTTGGAGAGACTTTGTATTAATGGTATTAATATGAGGATGTTTTATAGCTTCAATAATTATAAGATTTTTAATATGTAAAATAAATAATATACTTATAATAGTTAATAAGAAAGTAATAATAATAATTAAAATTCAAAATTTAAAACTTGAAATTCATATACTAGAGTTGATAGTTTATATATTTTTTAGTTCTATAAATAGATTTTAGTAAAAATTAGTAAATATTAGCTACTGCATTATTATTATTAATTATTATTAATCAATATTAACTATCTAAAAGGTTTTATTAAATGAGAGAACATGTAATTATTTCATGAGACTAATTACTTTACATTAATTAACAAACCAAGCCTACTAGCTAGAGAAGCTATGACTAGGCATTAACATGCCCCCTCTCCCCCTTCCTTCAAAACCAACATCTAAGTCAAATACGGAGATGGGGAATCTCTTAGTTGGTTCTCACATGATGTCTTCTAGCTGTATATCCTTTCATTGTATCGACTATATAATACATTAACATAGACACGACTCATAATTTTCCACTATGACCTCCAACTACAACCAAATGAACTCTCGTTTTCTAGTTTTATTATAACCATCTAATCTTTATTGTTTTTCCGAACCATCAGCTTCAAGCAGGGAACATGAAAAACTCGTGGGTCTTAGAGTGGGTGGCTAGAGTCAATTTGTAGTCAACTTTGCCAATCCTTTTGAGACTTTGATAATGTCCATACAACTTGGGTGTGAATTTCTAGATAATGTTTTTGGGTACTTGATAAGGCCCATACAACTTGGGTATGGCATTCTAGGTTCTCCTCTGCTTAAGGAAGGTCTGTATGCATGGTTGGCGATAAACAAACCCCAGGTGATCCACTTCAAAGTTGTGTTCTAATTGATAAGGGTCAATTTGTTGTTTCATTTTATTTTGATCCATGATTAGAATTTCTTTGGGTGTATGGAGAATGTACACATGTGCATACAAAACTCCATCTAACATTGACAACTTGGAGCTCTCAAGAAAGTAAGATGTAATTAATGGAGGTTTCTATCCATAATGATTCAAAATATGTCATGTGAGTAACCCAATGATATGTTGTATTGTACCAACATTCTACAAGGGGAAGCAATTCGACCCAATATTCATGTATCTTCAATGCAAAACAGCTCAAATAAATCTCCAAACACTTATTGACCACCTTTTTCTAACCATCACTTGGACGATAAATCAAGCTCACTTTCAATTGATTTCCTTGGATTTTGGACAATTCCTACTAGAAATTACTCAAGAAGGTAGGGACATAATCATTCATAATATTCATTCATAATTCAATTGTCCATGTCACTCAATTTGAAAATATTAACTAGAAAGACTTGTGTGGTTGTAGAGGCCTTAAATATATGTTGTAAGTCACAAAAATGGGCTTATTTGCAATGGTGGTCAACAAATACTATGATAACCAATTGTTTTTTAGAGATAAATAAGTTGTAATGAAATCCATAGAGGTGATATTGACCCAAACATGCTTAAGAATTGGTAAAGGCTACAAGAAACCTATTTTCTTAACTAGTTATCCCTTATGTTATTAACATGTATCATATTCTTATATAAAAGTATGGATGCCATTCTTCATGCCTTCCCAAAAGAAAGAATAATTAACCATTTCATAATTTCTCTAAAAGCCAAAGTGACTCATGGTGGGAGAAGAATATAACTTAGTTAACATGATTAGCTTAGGGGAAACTCGTACTAAAAAAATACATCCTCTATATGTCAAAGTGTCATTCTTCCATATGTAACTAGTAATTGAATTTGAATCTAATTGTATACTTTATATAAATTAACTAACATTATCATGAATGGACCATTCCTATCATACTTCCATCATCCAATTTCGTTAAATGGTAAGGAGAAATAATAGATAGGCATCTCATTCTCTAAGATAACACATTGATGACCATCTTCTACCTTCTTATAGGAAATATTATAGTTGTATTACAACGCATATGTTACCAACCATTGTTTCTCTAAGGAGGAATAACATTTCTCAGGTACTTGAAATTACGATGGTCGAATAGTATTTGAAAACATCACCCATTCAAATCAGGCGTCCACGTCTCGATACCATTAAGAATGACTACTATTCATTTTTCATATGTGTACACTTTCCTAAGTTTGTGTCTCATAATTAATTATTCACGACTTCAAACTATGATGGTGCAATAGTATTTGAGAATATCACTCAATCAAAGTGTTACATGGAAGCATAGTCTCTGCTTAAAAAGGTAATTTAAGTGAAAAATTAAAAGTTAATTTGTTGAGTTAATTAAAAGTAAATTAAAATTTAATTTATCAAGAACAACTTAATTTTTGTGACAATTATTTGGTGATACCATTTTGGATACAATCAGTAAAAATCAATGTGAAGAGAAAAAACTAAGAAAATGAAAGATTGTACAATTAATGATATCTATCCTATAATATTAATATTAAATATAATATTCATTATTAATATGTAATAATGCTTTGTTAAATTTTATTCAATTAATTATACATTTTGCACCCAACAATTTTGTGATACACATTTTGCATAGCACTTCAGTCATTTGCAATTTGATCCGAGACCACTAGAACTTGTAAGCTTCACTATATCAGAGTTCAGAATTTTCAGAAAAATGACTAATTAACAAGAAAGATAAAGTACACGAAAAAGAGAAACACTAAGTATAGAAGAAGGAAAAAATAAATACACATAAAACTATATATATTAAGCTATTGCATGAAACTAAATGAAATGCACGTATAAAAATATAGTAGAATAAAATAGATATGATATTTAATAATTTATAGAATATTATAACAGTGTACTAAGATTTATAGTAATTTATATAATGTTATAACACTTTTTACTTATACAGAATAGTATAAACAATTATTTAAATTTTATTCAATATCATTTTTAATGTTTTTAAATTTAAATTTAGAATTTTGATTTTTATTATTAATATTAATAAATAAACTATAAAGTAAAATTAATCATTCTTGACACCAGAGTTAATATGGATATATACTTGTATATACTATTTAATATTAATATTAATAAATAAACTATAAAGTAAAATTAATAATATCTATCATATAATATTAATATTAAATATAGTATTCATTATTAATATGTGATAATGTTTTGTTAAATTTTATTCAATGTTATTTTTAATATTTTTAAATGTAAATTTGGAATTTTGATTTTGTTTATGATAATAAAGGTTTGTACCTAGAAATTGATCCTACTTGACTCTAGAGTTAAAATGGATATATAGTTGTATATACTATTTTATATTAATATTAATAAATAAACTATAAAGTAAAACTAATGATATCTATCATATAATATTAATATTAAATATAGTATTCGTGTTCTGTGATATACATCTTGCACCCAACACTTCAATCATATACATTTTTGCATCCAACAATTCCGGACTAGTGGCTTGGCGGATTAGTGGGTTCACATTTATAGTCATGATTATGTATCACTAGATTTAGTAATTTACAGAATATTATAACATTGTACCAAGATTTATAGTAATTTATATAATGTTGTAACACTTTTTACTTAAAAAATAGTATAAACAATTATTTAAATTTTATTCAATATGATTTTTAATGTTTTAAAATGTAAATTTAGAATTTTGGAATTTTTATTTTGTTTATGATCATAAACGTTTATACTTAGAAATTGTTAAAATAGATATATATACTTGTATATATTATTTTATATTAATATTAATAAATAAACTATAAAGTAAATTAATGATATCTATCCTATAATATTTATATTAAATATAATATTCGTTTATTTATCATTTTTGATGTCGATCTTGTTTCATGATATACATTTTTCACTCAACAATTTCGTCATATACATTTTGCACCCAACAATTCTGGACTAGTGGGTTGGTGGACTAGCGGGTTCACATTTATAGTCATGCTTATGTATCACTAGTCCTACCAACAACAATATGACATTTAGTAATTTATAGAATATTGTAACATTGTACCAACATTTATAGTAATTTATATAATTCTATAACACTTTTTACTTAAAAAAATAGTAAAAACAATCATTTAAATTTTATTCAATATTATTTTTAATGTTTTTAAATGTAAATTTGGAATTTTGGAATTTTGTTTATGAATTAAATGTTTGTACCTAGAAATTAATTCTTCTAGACTCTATAGTTAAAATGGATATATACTTGTATATATATTAATATATATCAATTCCCTGTTAGTTTTTGTCAAGAATGAAGGCACAAGTAGTATAAACTCTATAGGCTTTAGAATAATGGAACAACTTGATACTTATGAGCTCAGGGACTGATTTCCCCTCTGTTGGGGCAGTCCCTTATCTCATTATGCTCATCATGTACTTTGTTTTGCTTCCTGGCTCATGAGAGCTTTTTAATATTAGATACTATACTTACTTAAAAAAAAAAAATGGATATATACTTGTATATATATTAATATTAAATATCCTATTCATTATTAATACGTGATAATGTTTTGTTAAATTTTAATCAATTAATTATTCATATTTATATTTATATTTATTTTCATTTTTCATTTTTATTAGTATTTTTCATTTTTCACTTTCCTCATACACATTTTGCACCCAACAATTCCGCACGGGTTCACATTTACATTTATATTCATGTTTATGTATCACTAATCCGAACTACAACAACATGAGATTTAGTAATTTATAAATATTATAACATTGTATCAAGATTTATAGTAATTTATATTATGCTATAACACTTTTTACTTAAAGAATAATATAAACAATTATTTAAATTTTATTCAATATTATTTTTAATGTTTTAAAATGTAAATTTGGAATTTTGAAATTTTGATGTTGTTTATAATAATAAAGGTTTGTACCTAGAAATTGTTAAAATAGATATATACTTATATATATTATTTTATATTAATATCAATAAATAAACTATAAAGTAAATTAATTATATCTATTCTATAATATTAATATCAAATATAATATTCATTATTAATATGTGATAATGTTTTCTTATATTTTATTCAATTAATTATTCATATTTATTTTTATTTTTCATTTTTCATGTGATATACATTTTGCACCCCAGAGTTTGGTGATATACATTTTGCACCCAATAGTTCGGTCATATACAGTTCGGTTAGCAAACTAGTGGGTTAACATTTATAGTCATGCTTATGTATCACGGACGGAACATGAGATTTAAAAACATTATAGAATATTATAACATTGTACCAAGATTTAAAAACAATTATTTAAATTTTATTCAATATAGGTATAAAAATATAGTAGAATAAAATAGATGTACCAAGATTTAAAAAACAATTATTTAAATTTTATTCAATTTAAGTATAAAAATATAAATATAGTAGAATAAAATAGATGTACCAAAATTTAAAAACAGTTATTTAAATTTTATTCAATATAGGTATAAAAATATAGTAGAGTAAAATAGATGTATCAAGATTTATGGTCATGCCATGAGATTTAGTAATTTGTAGAATATTATAACATTGTACCATGATTTATAGTAATTTATATAGTGATGTCACTCTTTTTACTTCAAAAATAATATAAACAATTATTTAAATTTAATTCAATATTATTTTTAATGTTTTTAAATCTAAATTTGAAATTTTGGAATTTTGATTTTGTTTATGAAAATAAAGGTTTATACCTAAAAATTGTTAAAATGGATATATACTTGTATATACCATTTTATATTAATATTAATAAATAAACTATAAAGTAAAATTAATTATATCTATCCTATAATATTAATATACATTTTACACCCAACACTTTTGTCATATACATTTTGCACGCAACAATTCTCGACTCTCTTATTGGCGGACTAGAGGGTTCACATTTATAGTCATGCTTATGTATCACGAGCCTTCAACCATATACATTTTTCACCCAACAATTGAACGCGTTGGTTGGCATTGGTTGGAGGGTTTACATTTATAGTCATGAGATTTAGTAATTTATAGAATATTATAACATTGTACCAAGATTTAAATTAATTTATATAATGTTATAACACTTTTTACTTTGAATAGTAAAAACTATTATTTAAATTTTATTCAATATTATTTTTAATGTTTTTAAATGTAAATTTGTATTTTTGGAACTTTGATTTTGTTTATGATATAAAGGTTTGTACCTAGAGCTTGTTTCTTCTTGAATCTAGAGTTAAAATGGATATATACTTGTATATACTATTTTATATTAATGTTAATAAATAAACTTTAAAGTAAAATAGATGATATCTATCGTATAATATTAATATTAAATATTGTACTTATTATTAATATGTGATAAAGTTCTGTTAAATTTTAATCAATTAATTATTCATATTTTTTTTTATTTGTCATTGTTTATGTCTAGCTTCTTCCATGATATACATCTTCCACCCAACACTTTAGTCATATACATTTTGCACCCAACAATTCCGGATTGGGGTTCACATTTATAATCATTCTTATGTATCACTAGTCCGACCCACACCAACATCATGAGATTTAGTAATTTATAGAATATTATAACATTGTAACAAGATTTATAGTAATTTATATCATGCTATAACACTTTTTATTTAAAAAATAGTATAAACAATTATTTAAATTTTATTGAATATTATTTTTAATGTTTTCAAATATAAATTTGAAATTTCGAAATTTTGATTATGTTTATGATAATAAAGGTTTCTACCTAGAATTTTATCCTTCTTGACTCTATAGTTAAAATGGATATATACTTGTATATACTATTTTATATTAATATTAGTAAATAAACTATAAAGTAAATTAATGATATATATTCTGTAATATTAAGATTAAATATCGTATTCATTATTAATATGA
The DNA here is from genome assembly GCA_032191745.1 of Picea mariana. Classification (NCBI taxonomy): domain Eukaryota; kingdom Viridiplantae; phylum Streptophyta; class Pinopsida; order Pinales; family Pinaceae; genus Picea; species Picea mariana. Next base: position 77,267 of record JASDQU010013923.1, on the reverse strand, counting down.
AAAATGTTTTATTCAATTTTATTCAATTAATTATTCATATTTATTTTTATTTTTCATGTCGAGTTTGTTTTGTTATATACATCTTGCACCCAATATTTTCTTCATATACATTTTTCACCCAACAATTTTGGATTCATGGTGGGAGTAGTGAGTTCACATTTATAGTCATGTTTATGTATCACTAGTCCGATCAACAAGAACATGATATCTAGTAATTTATATAATATTATAACAATGTACCAAGATTTATAGTAATTTATATAATGTTATAACATTTTTTATTTAAAGAATAGTACAAACAATTATTTAAATTTTATTCAGTATTATTTTTAATGTTTTTGGAGCCAACAATTCCGTCATATACTTATAAAAATATAATAGAATAAAATAGATGTGTCATATCTGTAACTTTCTTAAAATGGATATATACTTGTATACAATATTTTATATTAATATTGGTTTTTTGTACGTTAGTTTTTGTATTGGATCGTGAAAAAATTTACAGATGAAAAAAAAATCCTTTGCATACGTGGCAGCGATGCCCTTATGGGAAACCATTGTTTCCCTTAGTACTAGAAAAATGATGTTTCTTAGTCATACTGGGAAGTGGTGCCCTTTTGGGAAACCACTGCTCTCGATTCTTCAAAAAATAAGGTGTTCTATGTCGATGTCACGCAGGGAAAATACTATTGTCTAGAAATATAAAAGATAAGATTAAAATCCAGGCAGCCTTCCCTGGCTGTCTATGAACAAAGTTCGACGTAAACATGGAAACAGATGAAAATTGGAAACGTGGACCAAGTCTAGGCCCAATGTAGACACATCACACTTGTGACTTTCCCTTGTGGCAGTCTGCCATTGCTTGTTGGAGGTCTTGGAGGAAGGCCATCAAATTGTCAACCCAGCTCCAGGGATCGACATCTCTATTCTTCATGATGAGCATGATTGTCTTGAGCTCCCTCAGGTCCCGTTTGATGTCGCTTGGGTCACTTTGAAGGTTTCTCAGGGTGTCCATTTCCTATGCTCATTCTCGATATCCATCGCCTGGGGAGGTTAGGGATGCTGAGGAGGGGGAGGGGGAGAGGTCGGGGGGAGGGGGAGGACAACGAGGGAGAGAGGGAGGGGGAGGTGCATAGCCCAACGAATTACCATAGAGGTCGAACCACTTGACCCTGTAGCCGTAGGGGTTCGATAGGGGAGAGAGCCCAGTAGTGAGGTCAATGAGGGGTTGAGTGGGGATGGGTGATTTGATTGGGGATAGGACGAGGGGATGTTTAGATGGAGGAGGAGGAAGGTGAGTTAGCCCTTCCTCAAGGCCCAAGTCGGGAAAGAAATTCACCTCAGGTGGATGGTTGTGAATGGACATGTCAGCTGGAGAAATGGCTGGGGGAAGCTCTACCTCGGAAGGATTGTCGGGGGTGGGCGTTTTTCTTCCCTTGGCCTCATACCGGGTGATGCCCTGTTTAGCCTTGCCCCTGAGGTGAGGCATGCCCAATGCCAGAGTCGGTCTTGGGGAGGATTTGAGGCCCGAGCTTGTAGAGATGGGAGCCCAAGGTAGGCTGGGCCAAATGGGAGGAAAATTGTGCCCAGAGAGATTGGGAGCAGAGAATAAGGTTTTCACCAGAGAGTGAACAGGGAAATGAGCAAGTGAGCCAAGAAAAACCCCACACAGTGCGATGAAGTCACATGTGTTCCAGAGCATCTAGCCTATGTGATTGCAGGTGCATGTCGGAGGAGTGAAGGGTGGTGGCGGTGTGCTAACATTCATGAGGTCACGAAGAGGGTGGGATGGGACTGGATGGGTTCCAGGTGGCTGGCCTCCCATCGACGTGGTCTCCCCATGTTCTGCTTGTCTGTTGGGAATAAAAACACCCCATCCGTGGGCCAATCCTTGGTTCTTGTTATGTTTCCGCAAGAAATAACTATGGGATGGGAGGGATTCAACGTGGGGGAGAACGTGAATACACCCTCCTCCGGCTTGACCTTGATATTTTCCAATAGGTCGACCACTTGATTCATCGTTCTCCGAACATGGGAGGGGTACATTACCCATTGTGGTTGGAGAGTGGATTTTATTTTGATAATCCCATTCATGAGTCTCTATATTCGAGAAGTTTTCTCCAGGTCATCCCCATTAAGGAGATGGGATAGGAGATTGATGAAAATTTGTGAGTCCCCCTCAGATATGATAGGAAATATCTTTTGTTATGTGGCCTCTTGTAGGCCAGAGAGGAGTCCCCAGAATTTTGCAGCATTGTTAGTGTTGTGCCCAAGGTTTCCTGTTGTAATGTGGAGGATTTCCCCTTTGTTATTGTGAATGACAACCCCGTATTCTGCAGGTCCTGGATTTCCTCTTGAGGCCCCATCAAAGTTTAGTTTGTGACACCCTGTGAATGGAGCTTCCCAGTGGGTGGGGCTATGCTTACATTGGACAACAGTGGAGATCTTGGGGTGGAGGTTGAGCTTCCAGGCATTAAGGATGAGACTCTCATTATGGGGGAAGTTTAGATATTGAGTTGTCCAGGGGTGTAGGGAGATGGTTTCATTGAGATTGGAGTGGATTGTGGTCCATAGTTCTTGCCAGGTCCTCGTGACTTCTTGAAATATTCTTCTATTCCTTTCTTTCCATGTTTTCCAGATAATGAAACCTAGTAGCAGCTGCCATATTTTTTTGAGGATTCAGTATTGGAAATCCATGCTTCTCCAACCTTCAAGTGTTTCTCAGAGTCCTGTGCAATCCCTATCTGTGGTTCTCATTAGCCAAGCGTTGTGGTCCTGAATGCTCGATCTATAGGTGCACAATATTAGGAGATGATTTTGAGTCTCCTCTTCTGAACCACATAGCTGGCACCTAGAAGGGATGATGAAGCCCCTTTTTCTCAGGTTGTCCCAGGTAAGAATGTTATTGTGTACAACAAGCCATAGGAAGGTGTTGATTTTCGGCTAGTATTTTATTTCCCATATTTTTCTCTAAATCTCTTCCCGTTGTAAGGAGTTGTGGCATGCTCTTAGAAGGTACACTTCTTGGATGTTGAAGGTGCATGTGGTGGAGTGTCCCCATTCGAGGAGGTCATTTCCATGCTGACTAAGAATTTTCTGCAAGTTGAGGTGTTCCTCGAGAGCTTGGAGGTTGAGATCAGTGGGGATGTTCAGGTTCTCATGTGAATTCTTCCAGCTGTGCTAGATTTCCCTTGGGATATCTAGGGTTGAGTAATCCTTCACTTTGGTGAGTCGAGCTTCCGTGGTGAAGGGAATGAAGGCACTGAGACTCAGATCAATATTTAGGGTTGGGATTTGATTCCACGAATCGCTCCAAAAAAGTGTTGAAGACCCACTTTGCAATTCCCATAATGACTGGTCTGTGATGAGTCCCCGATTGTTTCTCACTGCATTCCAGATGACCGAGCGTAGACACTGACCACTCCATTTGATGAGCTCTTTTTTAGGGAAGGTGGGGGTGTATTTTTTCCTCTATAGACGTTCCAAAAGGTCTTGGGGTCTCTTTAACCATCGCCACCAAATATTTTCACTGAGGACTTTGCTGAGAATGGTTGGGTTTTTCAGGTGAAGGCCTTCTAAGATATTTGGTTTGCATACTTTTTTACATCTTACCAAGGTAAATTTTCTCCCCACTTTGGTACCCTGCAAGAGAAAAGTTCTTTGTATGTTTCTTAGAGTGCTGAGAATGCAATTTGGGGTCGCTAAGGCAGAAAAAGTGTATACCAAGAGGGCTTGTAGGACTTATTTAAGAAGGATGACGCACCCAAATAGATTGAGGGAACGAAAGGTCCAGGAGGAGAGTTTCTTATGAAAGTTGGAAACAAGGGTGTCCCAGGAAACATTTCTTAGTGGATTATCAATGAGGGGGATTTCCAGATAAACATAAGGGAGGGTACTATGGGTGAAGCCCAAGATTTAGGTAAGGTGGTTTTGGATCTCAGGAGGTGCATTGAAGAAGAAAAATTGGGATTTGGTCATGCTCATATCCATACCCGAGGCTTCGCAAAGGAGGTTGATGATGGATCTAAAACACAAATCTTCTTTGGTGGTAGAAATTCCCATGAGAAGAATGTCATCCACAAATTGACTATGGGATATACGGGGGGAGATTCCATGGGGAGTGAGGCCAGAGAGAGATTTATCAGTGATGGTCGCCTTGATAGTACAACTCAGTCCTTCTTCCATAAGGATGAAAAGGAAGGGTGAGAGTGGGTCACCATGACTTATTCTTCGTGAGGGGGAGAAAGGTTTTGTCAGAGTACCATTGATGAGAATGGAGAATAGGGCTAAGGAAGTAAGATTGACAATCCAGGAGACCCATATAGGATCAAAGGAAAAGGAAAGTATGTTTGATATCAAATAGCTCCAACTTAACTTATCAAAGGCATTAGAGAGATCTAGTTTTAGGAGCATACCTTGAGTTTTCATTGAGTGTAGCGAGTGAATGATTTTGTGGGCCAGGATGATGCTATTTAAGATTTTTATGCCTTCCACATAACCAGACTGTTCTGAAGAGATAAGGAATGGAAGGATAGGTTTGAGGCGAGTTGCAATGATTTTCGTTAGGAGTTTGTAGATGACGTTGCAAAGGAAGATATGCCAGAAGTGCCACGAGGAGGTGTTGTTGGTTTCTTTAGGTATGAGGGTGATAAAGGTCACATTGTGGGCCTGAAGAACTTACTCGGAGTGTCTAGAGTCTTCGATGATTTCCCAAACATCTTCTTGAATGATGTTCCAACAGTATTGAAAGAAGTCTGAGGTGAAACCATTCGGTCCTGGAGCCTTTCCCAATGAGGTATCCTTGAGATATTGGTGGACCTCATACTGAGTGATCGGTCTCATGACTACCTCATTCTTCTCTTTGGTGACCTCCTTATGAATGTTTCTGATAATTGCATTGATGGCTTTCTTTCTGTCGATTGGGGGTTCTACTAGAAGATTTTTGTAGTAGGAAAGAAACTCCTTTTCTATGTCTGCGTGTTGTTGAATTTCAATTCCTTGTTCTGAGACTAGATGGGTGATGTGATTGGTGTGTCATCGTTGAAGAATGGATTTGTGGAAGAATTTGGTGTCTCCCCCCCCCTCTTTTATCCATTGGATGCAGGATTTTTGTCGCCAGAGTATCTCCTCCCGCATCCTTCTTTTTACGATCTGGTTGCTTAGTATAAGTTCATGCTCCTTTAGGGAGTGTGTCATTCCTTGAGAGAGAATCTGCTATTGGAGAGTTTGCATTTGCTGATTGAGACTTACCTGGGCTTTCAAGATGTTGCCAAAGTTGGACTTGTTCCAAGATTAGAGTTGAGGATTGAGGTTTTTGAGCCTCTGTTGAAATCTGTACATCGGGGTTCTTGTTTGAGTGGCAACCTCTTCCCACCGTTGTTGAATGTTTGTTTGGAGGTATGGGTGTGTTAACCATAATTTTTCAAAGAAGAAGGGTTTTTTTCTTGGGGTGCCATCAATTTTCAAAGTCAGTAGTATTGGTGTGACATCCCCCAAAAATAAATATTTTTATTTTGTGTGATGGAAATTTATTTCCATTTTTTGGCAAATTCGAATCTGGAAAATTTTTCCATTTATGGAAATTTTGAATTTTGAATTTAATAATTGTATTTAATTATTGTGACTGTTGGACAGAGATCTGTTTGGACTCAACTAACTATTTGACTATGACACTTGTATCAAAACATAATGTTTATATTAACCGCAGGAGGACAAATGGAACAACCATGTTAAAAATCAGTTGACCATGACTCCATGAGTGGGGAACAAGTTGGAACTGCCTCTGGGCTGATGATTACAAGTGGAAAATTAGAGATTTTTCCACTAGCAACCCCTAAAAATCAGGGATTAAGGAAGATGCGAAAATCCCCAAAGGAGGGAAAAAGACCTGGGAAAAAATTGATAAAGAGCATATGTGAGGAGGCAGGACGCTGCCAAGTATGCGGAGGAAAGATTTGTGAATCTCTCTTCTTGTTATGAAAACTGCGGATTGAGTGTGAGGCAAGAGGAGCTTGCTGAAATAGAATTGTCTTGTTGTTATGAGAACTGTTGAGTAAGTGTGAGGCAAGTGGATAACTGTTGGAATTGAAGGACATTGCTGAGGAGGATTTTTCCAAGTTCGCCCTCATGGATTCATGGTCAAGCTAGGGGGTGAATCGGGAAAGTAGATTTGGATGCCCTGTTCTATGGTTGGGAGGAACATGGTTGTTCCCTTTGTCTTCCCGTTGATTGGATTCAGATATGTTAATTTCCCCCCTCTCTATTATGAATGGATATGTCTTTTGATGTTATGTATCTATTGAATTTAAACTGGAATAAGTTACATTCTCTGTCTCTATGACCTTGTTTTTTCCATCTAGTATATTGTACCTGATTAAGTCAGATCGGTAACGATTTCTTCCCACTTTCTATTCAAATGTTATATCTGATGTTATGTATCTAACAATATGCAAACATTATACTAGATGCGTATAGAATGAAAAAATTCGGGAGTTAAAGAATTTTTGGAAACCCCTTTTTTATTTTTTTTTTCGGATGCTAAAACAATCTTGAGAATCAATGCCTTTCGGAGGATTTTTGCTTTCCTTGTTTCTTTTCGTTGAAGAATGGGCTACCCCTTTCCTTAGTCGAAGTCTATGACGAATTTAGATATTTCCTTTACAGAAAACTTTTATCCTTATGTACCCTTCTGTGCGTGTAAAATTCTTAAGTCTTTATGCTTTTGAAATTCAGGAATGGTTGTGTGCTGTTGTTTGGCATTTGAAAACCCCAAACCTCGAATCCCGAAATCCTAAAGTGTTGGTCCCACACCCTTTCACCTTTCAGAATTCAGGAATTGTTGTGTTTCTTGTTTGGCATTTGAAACCCTGAAACCCCAAATCCCGAAATCCTGAAGTGTTGGTCCCACACCCTTTCACCTTTCAAAATTCGTGAATTGTTATGTGTTGTTGTTTGGCATTTGAAACCCCGAAACCCTGAATCTCGAAATCATGAAGTGTTGGTCCCACACCCTTTCACCTTTTTGAATTCGGGAATTGTTGTGCGTTGTTGTTTGGCATTTGAAACCCTAAAACCTTGAATCCCGAAATCCCGATCCCACACCCTTTCACCTTTCGAAATTCAGGAATTGTTGTGCGTTGTTGTTTGGCTTTTGAGACCATGAAACCCAAAATCCCTAAATCCCAAAGTGTTGGTCCCACATCCTTTCACATTTTCGAAATTCACGAGTGGTGGTGTGTTGTTGTTTGGTTTTTTGAAATCCCAAAATCCCGAACCTCGAAATCCTAAAATGTTAGTTCCTTTCTTTTTCACAATTGGGGAATCATTGTATGTTAGATGTTTGGCTATGAAAACCATTAAACCTTGAACCCTGAAATCCCGAAATGTGGGTCTCACCTTTCCTTTTCGCTTTTCGGAAGTTTGTTTATGTTGTTGTTTGGGGCACTTGAACTCACGAAGTTCCAAACCCCTAAACCCCGAAGTGCTAGTCCGACCTTCTCTCTTTTCACATTTCAAACATTTGTTACATGAGAGGTTGGGGCACTTGAACTCGCAAAGTCCCGAGCCCCAAAACTTCGAAGTGTTGATCCCACTTACCTTTTTCGCAATTTCGGGAGTTGTGGTGTGTGGATGTTGGAATTTGTACTCGTGAAATCCCAAACCTCGAAATCCCAATATGCTGGTCACCTTTCACAATTTCAAAAGTTTGTATATGTTGTGGTTTGTGTACTTGAGCTCACAAAGTCCCGAACCCTGAAACCCTGATGGGCAGGTCCCACTTTCCTTTTTCATCTTTCAAAGGTTGTGGTATGTTAATGTTTGACACTTCCAAACGTGAAATCCCGAACCCCAAAACCCCAAAGTACAGGGTCCACAATCTTTCTGCATTTCATGTTTTTGGCAACTGGCATGGCCCCTTTGTTTCATTTTGTGTTCGGCATTTATAATCATCGAGAACCGATTGACCTCTATTATGTTTCACAAACTGTAAGAACCTAGAAGAAAACTTATTGTTATGGGAACAACTCTAATAATGTAATGAATGGACTGGTAAAAGAACATTGGAGAGTCTTCATCCCAGATAAAGGTATGGAAGTAACAGACTGTATTACAAGTCAACTGTATTGAGAACATAGGGTAATATTTTTAGGTAGGGTTTTGTTCATAAAACCCCAAAGTTGCTTGTATTGTTAAGACTGTGGTAGTGTTATAGGTACTAGCAGATAAGAGAGTAATTATAATTTTCAGGATCTTAATTAAACATTGAAGTGATGAGTAAATACTCATTATATCGTCTATTAGAAAACTTAAGTTTAATGGTGAGGAAAGTCGACGACAGTAAAGACTATAACAAACCTTCAGACTCAAGCCTTCTAACAGAAAGCTTACTTGCTTGAGATCTCGAAACTTTTGAATGATAAATGTACAAATAAGAATTTTTTTTATGGTGATTTTTGAGGTACATTACATATGGTATTAGAACAAAAATTACAACACTGGGCCTGAACAGGGCCACATTAATTTCTTAGTATATATTCCGATTTATGGAAAAACTAATAAATCTTGTGGATTACAAACATAAATCTTTTTTGTTTTGTGTTTGAATAATGGCAGCTCAAGAAGGTGCAGAAATCAGGGTGGAAGAGAATCTGCAACAAGGACCTCCTAGAGATCCAAGACAGAACAGTGATGGAAGCTCACCCATGGAGGTGTTGGAAACAATGAAGTACCTTATTGTTGAACTACAGGTTTTCAAGGATGACAATGAAAAATTGAAGAAGGCACAGTAGGAACAACAAGAGATAAATGAATTCCTGTTGCGTAGTATAGTAACCAAGAAAATTCCAAAAGATGATAACCTTGAGGAAGAGGTCAGCAAAAGGGCCTCCAAGAATTTTGGTGTGAAAACAAAAAAAGGAGACAGTTCGTCTGAAGGGACACCATCAGCTGAAGACAAAACCATACCAGATAAAAAAAGAAAACAAACAAACCACCTTGAAGGAGAATTTAGAAAGATTAAACTAGCTACTTTTGATGGAGAATCCAGGACAGGAGAAGAAGTCGAGGCATGGTTGTTGGACATAAAAAAATACTTCCAAATCTACAGCTATTCCAACAACATGAAGGTCAGAATGGCCATCTACAATCTGAAGGGGAAGGCCAACATTTGGTGGAAGGACCTGAAATTGGCCAAGTGCCTAAAGGAGAAACAATTGGAATGGTCTGACTTTAAGAAGTATTTTAAGAAACAATACCATTCTGAAAGCTATTATGAAAGGAATACGAAAGAATTTTATGAATTACAACTCAAACAAATGATGATGGAGGACCTTATAAATAAATTTCTGGAACTACTAAGGTTCGTACCATACATCTGGGAGGATAAGGTAAAAATACATTGATTCTTAAGTTGTTTACCACAGTCCTACAGGGACATAATTGAGTTTGACAACCCCAAATCATTGAGTGAGGCATTCATGAAAGCACGAATGTTCTATGACCAGTATAAATAACGAGTAGATTTTCCCAAGACCTGGAAGGATAAGAAACAAGATGGAATAAACCAGCGGAAGAAGGGATACCAACTAGCTCCTTATCAGAATGCAACAAAAAGTTTCCAAAGGAAGAATTTTCACTCCAATCATCTGAAAAACAAGGTAGCGGTAAACCGGTAAATCTAGGAATGAAGAAGTTTGGGGACAACTCCCGCGAGCCATTAAAGTGTTGGGAGTGTGGAGAGCCTCATCTAAGGAGGAACTGTCCATGTTAAATTGCAACAAACAGAACTTCTATTCATAATTTGGAAGAAGCCTCGACAATGGGTGAAATGGGCAAAAGTATGCATTGGATAAATGCAACCATCGATGGTCGACAAGCTGACCACCAGTCCTCGGTGGTAGAAGTCGAAGGTAAAATCCATGACACTCAAATTTTTGTTTTAGTTGACCCTGGAGCTACATTAATTTATATTACTCCCGATGTAGTAGAGTCGAATAAACTTACGAAACAAAAGCATGAAAAATCTTGGCTTGTACAACTAGCAACATGTGCTAAAAGAAAGGTAGTTAACTTTATTTCTGACCTTGAATTCAGCTTAGATGGTCAAAAGATAAGGACCAATCTGAACATCCTACCACTAGGGTCTTATGATATGATTATTGGGAATGATTGGTTGGAATAACACAAAGCAGTACTAGATTGTTATACAAAGATACTTAGCTATAAAGATAATTTTGGCACTGTTAGAACAACCCAAGGCATACCAAAACCTCTGCCAGTCAGACAAGTTTCAATGATGCAATTCAAGAAATGTATTAGAAAGGGATGTCAAGTTTACGCCATCCAAGTAATGAATCTATTAGAAAAAGAAGATAAACACAAGTTACAAGACTTTACTGTCCTACGTGAATTCAGAGACATGTTTGTTGATGAGATACCAGAATTACCTCCTAGGAGAGAAATAGATTTCTCCATAGACTTACTACTCGGATCGGTCCCTATCTCAAAACCACCCTACCGAATGAGTCGACCAGAACTGACAAAATTAAAAATACAATTACAGGAATTGTTGGACAAAGA
>JASDQU010013923.1:53881-64486 GCA_032191745.1 Picea mariana | reverse complement strand
TATATCAGACCAAGTGTCTCGCCATGGGGAGCACTAGTCCTCTTTGTGAAAAAGAAAGACGGTACTCTAAGACTATGTATCGATTATAGACAACTGAACAAAGTGACCATTAAGAACAAATACCCCTTACCCAAGATAGATGATCTGTTTGATCAAGTTGGTGGGGCCAAGATCTTCTCAAAATTGGATTTACGATCCGGATATCATCAAGTTAGGATAAAGGACCAGGACATAAACAAAATAGCTTTTTGAACAAGATACGAACACTATGAGTTTGTAGTCATACCTTTCGGACTCACTAATGCACCATCCACATTTATGTGCTTGATGAACAACATTTTCAGCTAGTACTTAGACAAGTTCGTAGTAGTATTTATCGATGATATTCTGGTCTACTCTAAAACGGAGGAGGAACATGATGAACACTTAAGAATAGTTCTGCAAACACTAAGGAAACACAAACTATACACAAAATTCGACAAATGTGATTTTTATCAAAAAGAAATACAATCTTTAGGACATGTCATTTCCTCGGAAGGTATTGTTGTAGACCCAGAAAAGATAAGAGCCATTATGGAATGGCTAGTACCTAAGGATGTGGCAAATATCCGGTCGTTCATGGGAATCACTAGATATTATCGCAGATTTATAGAAGGGTTCTCCAAGATATATTACCCTATCACGTCACTACAAAAGAAAGGGACCAAGTTTAACTCGCAAAAGTGTCAAGACACATTTAACAAGCTAAAAGAATTATTGACATCGGCGCCCATCTTGAAGGTAGCAGACCCAGATAAAGGCTTTACAGTATGAGTTGATGCAAGTAAAGAGGGACTAGGTGGTGTTCTAACTTAGGAAGGGCACGTGATTTGTTATGAGTCCCGAAAATTAAAGGAACACGAGCAAAATTACGTCACTCATGACTTAGAATTGGCAGTAGTAATACATGCCTTAAAAATGTGGCGACACTATATAATGNGAAAATTCTTACTATTGACAGATAATAGCAGGGTGAAATATTTGTTTAACCAACCAGACCTTAATGCAATACAAGCAAGGTGGCTAGCCTTCCTGAGCGAATTTGACTTTGAGGTCAAACATATCAAGGGTAAGGAAAATAAATAGTAGATGCTTTAAGAAGAAGAGTACATAGGTTATTTGAGATAAATAATAGGAGGGAAGAAAGTGATCTAGAACAAAGAATAAGAGCGATAGGTGTTAACGAGGGGAATTACACTAAGATGATGGAAGAATTTCAAAATAGTATCGCAAATCTAGATAAACTAGATATAAGTATCGACAAGAAAGGACTTTTAAGATTCAAGAACAGACTGTACATACCAGATTCAACAGACTTAAAATTAACTGTTTTAGATGAAGTGCATAAGAAACCGTATTTTGGACATCCAGGTTGACATAAGCAATAAAAACACTCAGAAAACTATTTTCTTGGCCTAACATGAAGGGCGAAATAGCAGAATACTTGGCTAGGTGCCAAGATTGTCAGCAGGTTAAGGCCGAACACCAACATCCAACCGGCCTATTACAACCACTACCAGTACCAGAATGGAAATGGTAGATCATGTCACTGGACTTTATAACAGGTTTGCCAAAAACTCAGAAACATAATGATTCAATCATGGTTGTAATCGATAAACTCAGTAAGTTTGCACACTTTATTCCTGTAAAGTCTACTTTAAAAGATATTAATATTGCTGAAATATTCATGAAAGAAATTTTTAGACTGCATGATATTCCTAAAATGGTGATTTCAGATAGAGACATAAAATTCACATCCTCTTTTTGGAAGGAATTGTTTGTAGGACTAAATACTAATTTGAATTTCATTTATGAGTTATCATCCACAAACAGATGGACAGACCGAAAGGACAAATCAAATCATAGAGGATATTCTCTGCATACTAAATACTAATTTGATGATTTAGAAATTTTTAGACTGCATGATATTCCTAAAATGGTGATTTCAGATAGAGACATAAAATTCACATCCTCTTTTTGGAAGGAATTGTTTGTAGAACTAAATACTAATTTGAATTTCATTATGAGTTATCATCCACAAACAGATGGACAGACCGAAAGGACAAATCAAATCATAGAACAAAGTTGAGCAAGTGGGAAGACTACCTACACTTGGTAGAATTTGCATATAACAATGGGTACCAAACTTCGACTAAGTTGATCCCTTTCGAAATACTGTATGGAAGAAAGTGTACAACTCCAATTAGCTGGGATAACCCGGCTGACAGAATCATGGTTGGACCATAGATTCTCCAAGAAATGGAGAACATGGTAAAGAAAGTACAACAGAACTTGAAAGAATAACAGGACAGATAGAAGAGTTATGCAGATCAGAAAAGAAGACACTTGGAATTTAAAGTGGGAGACCATGTTTATTTGAAGGTCAAAGCCTGAAAAATCTCGCTGAAGTTGGGAAATTGTGCCAAGATGGAACCCAAGTTTTGTGGGCCCTTCGAGATACTAGCTTAAATTGGACACGTAGCATATCAGCTTGCACTTCCAGTTAATCTAAGAATTCATAATGTATTTCATGTTTCTTTGTTGAAAAATTATATTCATGACCCTACTCATATGATTAGATGGAACTTGGTGTAGGTGGAACCCTAGGGTGAGTTCCAGGTGAAATAACACTTCAGAAACAGAGATGTCGCTCAGGTAAAGGTGCAATGGAAGCACTTTAGCATGAGGAGGCCACTTGGGAATTGGAGGGAGATTTGCGAAAATCTCATCCAATCCTGTTCCAGGAGAGGAAAAAACACTGAGGATAGTGTTTTACTGAAGGGGGAAAGGATGTGACATCTTCCAAAAATAAATATTTTTATTTTGTGTGCTGGAAATTTATTTCTGTGTTTGGCAAATTCGAATTTGGAAAATTTTTCCATTTATGGAAATTATGAATTTCAAAATTAATAATTGTATTTAATTATTGGGACTGTTGGGTAGAGATCTATTTAGACTCAACTAACTATTTGACTATGAAACTTGTATCACACCAAAATGTTTATATTAACTGCAGGAGGACAAATGGAATAGCCATGTTAAAAATTAGTTGACCATGACTCCATGAGTGGGGAACAAGTTGGAACTGCCTCTGGGCTGATGATTACAAGTGGAAAATCAGAGATTTGGCCACTAGCAGACCCTAAAAATCTGGGATTAAGGAAGCTGTGAAAATCCCCAAAGGAGGGAAAAAGACATGGGCAAAAATTTATAAAGAGCATATGCGAGGAGGGAGGACGTTGCCAAGTATGCAGAGGAAAGATTTGTGAAGCTCTCTTGCTGTTATGAACATTGTGGATTGAGTGTGAGGCAAGAGGAGCATGCTGAAACAGAATTGATTTTTTGTTATGAGCATTGTTGAGTAAGTGTGAGGCAAGTGGATAACTGTTGGAATTGAAGGACATTGTTGAGGAGGAGTTTTCAAAGTTCTCCCTCATGGATTCATGGTCAAGATAGTGGGTGAATCGGGCAAGTAGATTTGGCTACCATGTTCTATGGTTGGGAGGAATGTGGTTGTTCCCATTGTCTTTCCACAGATTGGATTCAAATATGTTAATTTTCCCCTCTATTATGAATGGCTATGTCTTTTGATGTTATGTATCTATTGATTCTGAGCTGGAATAAGTTACATTCTCTATATATATGACCTTGTTTTTTCCATCTGGTGTATTGTACCTGATTAAATCAGATCGGTAACGATTTCTTCCCACTTTCTGTTTGAATATTATATCCGATGCTATGCATCTAACAATATTCTCTAACAATATGCAAACAATATACTAGATGTGTATAGAATGACAAAATTCAGGAGTTAAAGAATTTTTGGAAACCACTTTTTTCTTTTTTTCGGATGCTAAAGCAATCTTGAGAATCGACGCCTTTCGGAGGATTTTTGCTTTCCTTGTTTCTTTTCGTTCAAGAATGGGCTACCCCTTTCCTTAATCGAGGTCTATGATGAATTTAGAGATTTCCCTTACATAAAACTTTTATCCTTATGTACCCTTCAATGTGTGTAAAATTCTTAAGTCTTTATGCTCTCGGTGTGTGTTGTTGTTTGGCATTTGAAACCCCGAAACCCCAAATCCTAAAATCCTGAAGTGTTCGTCCCACACCCTTTCACCTTTCAGAATTCGGGAATTGTTGTGTGTTGTTTTTTGTCATTTGAAACCCCGAAACCTCGAATCCTAAAATCCCAAAGTGTTGGTCCCACACCCTTTCACCTTTCAGAATTCAGGAATTGTTGTGTGTTGTTGTTTGGCATTTGAAACCCCGAAACCCCGAATCCTGAAATCCCGAAGTGTTGGTCCCACACCCTTTCACCTTTCAGAATTCGGGAATTGTTGTGAGCTGTTGTTTTGCATTTGAAACCCCAAAACCCCGAATCCCGAAATCATGATCCCACACCCTTTCACCTTTCAGAATTCGAGAATTGTTGTGCGTTGTTGTTTGGCATTTGAAACCCCGAAACCCCGAATCCCAAAATCCCAAAGCGTTGGTCACACATCTTTTCACCTTTTCAGAATTCAGGAGTGGTGGTGTGTTGTTGTTTGGTATTATGAAATCCCGAAATCCTAAACCTCGAAATCCCGAAATGTTAGTTCCTTTCTTTTTCGCATTTCATAAATTGTTGTATGTTGGATGTTTGGCTATGAAAACCATGAAACCCCAAACCCCGAAATCCCGAAATTGGGGTCTCACCTTTCCTTTTTTCTTTTCAGAAGTTTGTTTATGTTGTTGTTTGGGGAACTTGAACTCACGAAGTTCCAAACCCTGAAACCCCAAAGCATTAGTCTGACCTTCTCTCTTTTTTCATTTCAGAGGTTTGTTACATGAGAAGTTGGGGAACTTGAACTCACGAAGTCCCAAACCCCGAAAATCCAAAGTGTTGATCCCACTTACCTTTTTCGCGATTTCGAGAGTTGTGGTATGTGGATGTTGGACTTTGTACTCACGAAATCCTGAACCCCAAAATCCCGATACATTGGTCACTTTTCGCAATTTCTGAAGTTTGTATATGTTGTGGTTTGTGTACTTGAACTCATGAAGTCCCAAACCTCGAAACCCCATTGAGCGGGTCCCACTTTCCTTTTCCACCTTTCAGCGGTTGTGGTAAGTTAATGTTTGACACTTCTAAATGTGAAATCCTGAACCCCGAAACCCCGAAGTACCGGGTCCATAGTCTTTCCGCATTTTGAGTTTTTGGCAAACGGCGTGGCCCCTTTGTTTTGTTTTGTGTTCGACATTTATAATTGTTGAAAACCAATTGACTTTTGTTATGTTTCACAAACTGTAGGAACCTAGAAGAAAACTTATTGTTATGGGAACAACTCTAATAATGTAATGAATGGACTGGTAAAAAAGTGTTAGAGAGTCTTCATCCCGAATAGAGGTATGGAAGTAACAAACCATATTACAAGTTGACTATATTGAGAACATAGGGTGATATTTTTATGTAGGGTTTTGGTCATAAAACCCCAAAGTTGCTTGTAATGTTAAGACTGTGGTAGTGTTATAGGTACTAGCAGATAAGAGAGTAATTATAATTTTCAGTATCTTAATTAAACATTGAAGTGATGAGTAAATACTCATTATATCGTCGATTAGAAAACTTAAGTTGAATGGTAAGGACAGTCGATGATAGTAAGGACTCTAAAAAACCTTCAGACTCAAGCCTTCTAACAGAAATCTTACTTGCTTGAGATCTCAAAAAATTTCAAGGATAAATGTACAAATAATTTATTTTTTTATGGTGATTTTTGAGGTACATTACAATTGGCCAATGTTCTGACCCCAGTGTGTCGATGACCGTGTCATTCTAGGCTAGGTTGTCGAACATTATGGCTTCCAAAATGAGGAAGCAATCTAATATGATGGAGACATGCTAAGCCCCTGAGCGTCTGTTGGACTAGGTGAAGGGCCCATTGTCCGTGCCAACGTCAATAAGTTTCAGTAGGTCAATGATATGCTTGAAAATCTCACTATCATTACCCAAGGTTTGAGTCCCCCCTTTTTTTCCTCCACACCTGTGATCATGTTAAAGTCTCCTCTAAGGATCTATCATTGGGATCCAATGTGGTTGTTTATCCAATCCATATGGTGAAGGAAGGCTTCCTTGTCTCCTGGTCGAGGATATCCATAGGCGTTTTTGATGTAGCCCTGTTTGTTTGAGCCAATGAGGCAGAAGGAGTCTGTGATGGTCCATTTGGAAGTGAAGAATTCATTCAATAAAACAATGTTTGGATTCCAGAGTATGGCTAAGCTTCCCTCTACCCCTCTGGCATCCACTTCCACCTATTAGGCTTGCTTCCAACATTTTTTAAGAGTGGAAGAAGCTTCCTTTCCTACACACTTTGTTTCCTGCAGGAGAAATATGTCAGGTTGATCCTTCTTGATTCTATCTTTGAGCACACCTTGTTTTCTCTTGATGTTAATACCCCTTATATCCCAGGATATTATCTTCATGAGGATGATGGGGGTTGGAGGGGAGGGAAGTTGTCTGAAATTAGATGAATTTGTCCTGAGTTGACGAGGAATTTTCCAACATATTGAATGAGTTGGTGTTTTGGTTTTTGTCCTCTCTTTTTCTCATTTTTTGCAGGTTTTCATTGTTCCTTTGAGGTGCCTTTCTGGATTCCTAGATTCGAGTTGGCATGGGTAGATCCTCCTGTCGAGTAGTTGAGGAAGACTTTGTGTACTTTGCGCAGTTGATTCGGTGGGATGGTGTATAGTTGTTTCTTGCGGTAGGATTGTTCCAGATGTGCAATATATATACCCACTAGCTATTGATCCTCCAGGTCCATATCTAGATCTCCTATATCGAATCCAAGGTTTTCCGGAAGAGAGGGCTCAGTGAAAGTGGGATACGAAGGAGATGAGACAATATGGTCAGGAATGTCAAGGTTTTTTCTGGTCGCTAGGGTTGTCAGGGGGTTGGTTGAAGATGAGGGGTTATTCGAAGGGGTTTGAAGGGTGTCAAAAGAATTTTTGGTAGGGGGTCCTGAGGGTGTCTAAGGTGGGGATTTTTTAGCTAGGTTTCTTCGTCGACCCGTGACTTGGGTGAAACCATACTTGGATTTGTCAGGGTCTTCCAGAGAAGGTTTGGTAGGTTTATTTAAAGGGAATTCATGGAAGAGGTTCCCATGTTCGTGGCATTTATGACAACGAAAGGTAATGTGCTCATAGTAGAGGGTTTCATACCATTCTTCATCTTGGTAATCTAGGGTGATGTCTCCAGGGAGGGGTTTATAGATATTAAAATAAACAAAAATGTGGGCATAAATAGTATACCTTCCTTGTCTTGTCACCTCTGAGGATTTGACATATGTTCCGATGGTGTTACCAATTCTTTCCATGATCTCTTCAAGCCAAAATTCTTGTGGGAGTGAGTATATTCGCAACTAGACCGGGGCATAGGTGAAGTCTTCCTTTTATGGGTTGAATCTCTTCGTCGAGAAGCAGAGGAAGAGGCCTGCTGAGTTGTAGAAATACAACAATCCTTCAAAGATTTGATTTCTATCTTCCAGGTTGTGCAGTATTGTTTTAAAGATTCTGTTTGATCCAACTTGGAGGTCATAGTGACCCTTAGGATTCCACCAGTACTAAATCCATTTGACTAGATCTTTTTCCGAGGGCCATAGCCCCAATAATTTCCCTATCAGAGCAAAATCTCTCATATATTGTTTCTGATCTTCTATTCTTTGAGAGTTGATGATATACTTGGGGGTGATCAGGGCTTGCATAATGCATTTGTTGGGTTCCCAGGTGCGAGTAGTTTTTAGGTGACTAGTTTCTGGATCGATTTCCATCGAATTTTCCTTCGACATTTCTTCCTCTAATATTATCTTCCACATTCCTTCCGGAAGTTCAAAGGTCAACCGTTTGAAGTGATGGGGGTCATGCTCCTTGTTCATGACGGTGCTATAGGAGGGGCCTGAGTTCCCCCCTCCCTCTTTTTCCACGAGTACGATAGTTGCAGGACATGGGGCTAGGTACGAGGCTAAAACCCTAGCATAGTGAGTAGGAAAATCCCATATAACTTATGTGGGTAGTCAACGTTTTTAAAGTTTAAGGACATTTATATTAATATTAATAAATAAACTATAAAGTAAAATTAATGATATATATCCTATAATACTAATATTAAATTTAACATTCATTATTAATATATGATAATGTTTTGTTAAATTTTATTCAATTAGTTATTCATATTTATTTTTATTTTTCATTTTTCATGTTCTCCCTATTCCGTGATATACATTTTGCACCCAACAATAACTAGAGGGTTAATGATATCTATCGTATAATATTAATATTAAATATGGTATTCATTATTAATATGTCATAATGTTTTGTTAAATTTTATTCAATTAATATTTGCATTTATTTATATTTTTCATTTTTTATGTAGAACTTGTTTCGTGATATACATCTTTCACCCAACACTTCTGTCATATACATTTTGCACCCAACAAGCGGGTTCACATTTATAGTCATGTTTATGTATCACTAGTCCAACATACAACAACACGAGATTTAGTAATTTATAGAATATTATAACATTGTACCAAGATTTATAGTAATTTATATAATGCTATAACACTTTTTATTTAAAGAATAGTATAAACAATTATTAAAATTTTATTCAATATTATTTTTAATATTTTTAAATGTAAATTTAGAATTTTGGAATTTTGATTTTTTTTTATGATAATAAAGGTTTGTACCTAGAAATTGATCATTCTTGACTCTAGAGTTAAAATGGATATATACTTGTATATGGTATGTTATATTAATATTAATAAATAAACTATAAACTAAATTAATGATATATATCCTATGATATTAATATTAAATATGGTATTCATTATTAATATTTGATTTCTTATTTATTTTTATTTTTCATTTTTCATGTCCGCCTCTTTCTTGATATACATCTTGCACCCAACACTTTCTTCATATACATTTTCCACCCAACAATTCGAGACTCGAGGGTTCATATTTATAGTCATGCTTATGTATGACAACTGACCACAACATAACATTTAATAATTTATAGAATATTATAACAATTTACCAAGATTTATAGCAATTTATATAATTCTATAACACTTTTTAATTAAAGAATAATATAAAAAATTATTTAAATTTTATTCAATATTATTTTTAATGTTTTAAAAATTAAATTTGGAATTTTGGAATTTTGATTTTGTTTATGATAATAAAGGTTTGTAACTAGAAATTGTTAAAATTGATATATAGTTGCATATACTATTTTATATTAATATTAATAAATAAATTATAAAGTAAAATTAATGATATCTATCCTGTAATATTAATATTAATATTAAATATTGTATTCATTATTAATATGTGATAATGTTTTGTTAAATTTTATTGAATTAATTATTCATATTTATTTTTACTTTTTATTTTTCATGTCCCGCTTGTTCTTGTTCGTGTCATATACATTTTTCACTAGCACGTTCACATTTATAGTCATAATTATGTATCATGAGTCTAGAATATTATAACATTGTATCAAGCTTTTTAGTAATTTATATAAGAAAATGTGGTGTGATAAAGAGTTAGAGGGAAAAAAAAATTAAGGTATTATAAAGATGTAATCAAACCTAATCTAGAAGATCAAAATTATCTATTTATTTTGCAAAGTGTAAAGAAACAAATAAGCATTGCTAAGATAAGAACAAATTCTCATGAGCTCCATAGTGAAACTGGGGGTTGGTCAATTCCTAAAACTCCATGGGATGAAAGAGTGTGTCACCTTTGTGACACTAAGAATGTTGAAGATGAAAAATGATTTCTCTTAGATTGTCCAAACTATACCCATATTAGATCTCATTTTAAAAATATTTATCACACTACCAACCTTCCTAACCTCTTAACTCAACAAAGTATGATGATATTGGAAAGCTTCTCTTAATGCTTTTCAAGCACATAAACAAAATTTTAAAGAATCACAGGTAATCAGTTACCCTCTTAAGGTCCGATAGACCAATTTGGTCTTAGTGGACGTTAATCATCATCATCATCATAATGCTATAACACTTTTTACTTAAAGAATAGCATTAACAATTATTAAAATTTTATTTAATATTATTTTTAATGTATTTAAATGTAAATTTAGAATTTGGAATTTTGATTTTGTTAATGATAATAAAGGTTTGTACATAGAAATTGAAATTGATCCTTCTTGACTCTAGAGTTAAAATGGATATATACTTGTATATACTATTTTATATTAATATTATTAAATAAACTATAACGTAAATTAATGATATCTATCCTATAATATTAATATTAAATATTGTATTGCCTGCACGGGTGTAGATCAATTGACAAGTGTCGTGTAAATGGAAGGAAATATCTAAAAAGAAGTCTCAAGGTCGATTCTCACCTCGATTTACCTGGAGGGCATTCTTCCAGGCTGTGCGTTTCTCCCTAGAGGTTATCCCTAGAGGTTATAAGGCAGTCGACAGGATTCAACCCCATGTCACGCGAGTACAATACTGTCGTTGTTACGGATTCCCTTAGTTATATATATATATA
>JASDQU010013923.1:23873-37880 GCA_032191745.1 Picea mariana | reverse complement strand
CACTCCGCGTTGCTCCTGCTCCGTGCTGCTCCCACTAGCCGACCGTAGAGACTACACCGGTACCTCCCATCCAAACGCTAGGGGTACTCTTCTTCCCCCTCAGCTGCCGAAGCTGCAAAGGGGCCACACACAGTCCAGATAGTATACCTAGCTTCCTAGCTCACCTCAACGGCTGAGCTACCACTCTAATCCCAGATGAGAAAGCCCCCAACTCCTCACAAGCAATCAACCTCGTTCTCAATTTTGGCAGCATAACAATACCTAATAGCTCCTCCCTTTTTCCCCCTTCCCCCTTTCTTTTTATGGAGTCTCAAACCCTAAATCATATTTAATTTAAGTTTTAATGAAAAACCCTCAAAATTTCTCTGTCTTACAAGTGTCACTCATCCCCCCCACCTTTTTCCACAATTAATTTCTTTAACTTATTAATTGTCTATGTTTCCCTTTTTACTTAGTTTCCCTATTTTTTTTTTAATCCCTTCTTTAAACCAAAAAAAAAAGTAAATGCCCCAATGCATCTTTTCATTTTATTTTTTTATTTTTTAAATTCATATATATATATATTTTATACTCCAACTTGTTAAATAATTTTTATTACTATTGATTCAATCTGAGTTTATGTATGAGTTTTAAGGAATATAGTTTAGTCCCTTAAGCATTCAATTTATTCACTAATGGTTAGCGTTCTGTCAATCAAACTATGGCTTTTGGTATTCGTTTATTTATGAATTAGTTTAATTTTTGAAAAACTATTGTGTTCATAAGGGAGTTATGCTTTAAATAAGTTAATGAACTCTCATTGCAGGTTGTGGTTAAAGAAGGAGAGGCCTTTAATGAAATTTATTGTCCCAGTTAACCAAAACGTATCCGTTGATTAATTGGTTGTAGTTGGATGGAGTTAACGCTAATGAATCCAAGAACTAGAGCTCAAGTACGTTCTAAAAATTGTATTCTCCTTGCTCAGCATTGAGGTGCGAACTCTAGCCTAAAATCTCATAATGATGTTTTGCTTAATTATTTTAATGGTTATTAGGGTTAAATGTTATTACTAAAGATATTTGGGTATAGGATTAGGTCAAGATTCATAGGTGCTATTTCATTTATAATTAGGGTTAGGCTCTTTTTAGAGTTAGAGTTAGGGCCTTTTTCCTTAAGGTTAAATGGAAATTTTTATCTTAGAGAAGTTTCCCTTTTTTTTTTTTGATTTAGGTTTAGATTTTGAACTAGACAACGATTTGTTTAGGGGTGTCATTTTAAGAATTTATTAAGGGGTTATTGTCTTACGGCTATTTAGGGTTGTTTCCTTCATCCACATCAATGTGACGTTCCCTTCAGGGCACACCACGTGCTCCAAGGGTGCCACTCGCCTCGTTCGTTTCCTTTGCACGACGTGCCCTTCAGGGTGCACCACATGCTCCAAGGGTGCCACTCAGTTCTTGTGTTTCTTTTGTGCGACGTGCCCTTCAGGATGCACCACGTGCTCCAAGGGTGGCACTTGCCAACTGGACTAATTGGTAGACATCTATAACCCCTGAAGTCAACACTCCGCCAGGTGAACTTGTGGGAGACTAAGGGTTCTAAGGAATAAGGCCCCCGCCTTATTACGCACCCCTTAGAATCATCGTGAGCGACTGTCGCAGTCTGCCCTCACGGCATCGTGGATCCTCTCGAACTAGGTAATCGTTAACCTACAGTTCGAGCCACGGCGGGAGTGCTAGTAGGCGGTGGCAGGGCTGCTGTCCACCCCTCTCCCTCAACCTCTCTGGAAATCGTGTGTGGCCCCTTTACTCCATATGTGAGTCTGTTCGACAAGCTATCGTCAGCCTGCATCATCAACAATTGTGTCAGAAGATGTCAACATCATATCATCATATCAAAGAAATATCATAGTAAATAAATCAACCCAAATAGCACACTCCCTGACTCAATCCGGAGTCCAAGGGGGTTCCACCAATGCCTCTTCATCCTCAAGGTCTGAAACCCTGCACACTCAATGAAACAGAGTCAGTAGCACCTGTCTACATCAAAGTAGTAAAACATCATGTCATCTGTCAATCGCATCATAATCAAGAATAAATGGTTTAACATCACAAAAGTCCAGATCACTTGCGAGCAAGTGTCCTCAAAAAATAAGTTTTCTCAGTGCACCAGAGCGGGATGTTACAAATTGATGGAGGTTTCTATCCATAATGATTCAAAATATGTCATGTGAGTAACCCAATGATATGTTGTATTGTACCAACATTCTACAAGGGGAAGCAATTGGTCCCAATATCCATGTATCTCCAATGCAAAACAACTCAAATAAATCTCCAAACACTTATTGACCACCTTTTTCTAACCATCACTTGGATGATAAATCAAGCTCACTTTCAATTGATTTCCTTGGATTTTGGACAATTCCTACTGGAAATTACTGAAGAAGGTAGGGACACAATCATTCATAATATTCATTCATAATTCAATTGTCCATGTCACTCAATTTGAAAATATTAACTAGGAAGACTTATGTGGTTGTAGAGGCCTTAAATATATGTTGTAAGTCACAAAAATGAGCTTATTTGCAATGGTGGTTAACAAATACTATGATAACCAATTGTTTTTTAGAGGTAGATAAGTTGTAATGAAATCCATAGAGGTGATATTGACCCAAACATGCTTAGGAATTGGTAAAGGCTACAAGAAACCTATTTTCTTAATTAGTTATTCCTTGTGTTATTGACATGTATCATATTCTTATATGAAAGTATGGATGCCATTCTTCATGCCTTAACAAAAGGAAGAGTAATTAACCATTTCATAATTTTTCTAAAAGCCAAAGTGACTCATGGTGGGAGAGGAATATAACTTAGTTAACATGATTGGCTTAGGGGGAATATGGTACTAAAAAATTACATCCTCTATATGTCAAAGTGTCATTCTTCCATATGTAACTAGTAATTGAATTTGAATCTAATTGTATATTTTGTATAAATTAACTAACATTATCATGAATGGTCCATTCCTATCATACTTCCATCATCCAATTTCATTAAATGGTAAGGAGAAATAATAGATAGGCATGTCATTCTCTAAGATAACACATTGATGACCATCTTCTACCTTCTTATAGGAAATATTATAGTTGTATTACAACACATATGTTACCAACCAAGATAACACATTGATGACCATATTCTACCTTCTTATAGGAAATATTATAGTTGTATTACAACACATATGTTACCAACCAAGATAACACATTGATGACCATCTTCTACCTTCTTATAGGAAATATTATAGTTGTATTACAACACATATGTTACCAACCATTGTTTCTCTAAGGAGGAATAACATTTCTCAAGTACTTGAAATTACGATGGTCAAATAGTATTTGAAAACATCACCCATTCAAATCAGGCGTCCATGTCTCGATACCATTAAGAATGACTACTATTCATTTTTCATATGTGTACACTTTCCTAAGTTTGTGTCTCATAATTAATTATTTACGATTTCAAATTATGATGGTGCAATAGTATTTGAGAATATCACTCAATCAAACAAGTGTTGCATGGAAGCATAGTCCCTACTTAAAAGGTAATTTAAGTGAAAAATTGAAAGTTAATTTGTTGAGTTAATTAAAAGTAAATTAAAGTTTAATTTACCCATAACAACTTAATTTTTGTGACAATTATTTGGTGATACCATCTTGGATACAACCATAGAAATCAATGTGAAGAGAAGAAACCAAGAAAACGAAAGATTGTACAAGTAATGATATATATCCTATAATATTAATATTAAATATAGTATTCATTATTAATATGTGATAATGCTTTGTTAAATTTTATTCAATTAATTATACATTTTTGCACCCAACAATTTTGTGATACACATTTTGCATAGCACTTCAGTCATTTGCAATTTGATCCTAGACCACTAGAACTCGTAAGCCTCACTATATCGGAGTTTAGAATTTTCGGAAAAATGACTATAAAGTACACGAAAAAGAGAAACACACATAAAACTAAATATAGAAGAAGGAAAAAATAAATACACATAAAACTATATATATTAAGCTATTGCATGAAACTAAATGAAATGCACATATAAAAATATAGTAGAATAAAATAGATTTGACACGGTGAGCGAGTCGACAGAGTTGCTAGTTCACATTTATAGTCAGGCTTATGTATCAAGAGTCCGACCGACAACAACATGATATTTAATAACTTATAGAATATTATAACAGTGTACCAAGATTTATAGTAATTTATATAATGTTATAACACTTTTTACTTATACAGAATAATATAATCAATTATTTAAATTTTATTCAATATTATTTTTAATGTTTTTAAATGTAAATTTAGAATTTTGATTTTTATTATTAATATTAATAAATAAATTATAAAGTAAAATTAATCATTCTTGACGCTAGAGTTAATATGGATATATACTTGTATATACTATTTAATATTAATATTAATAAATAAAATATAAAGTAAAATTAATAATATTTATCATATAATATTAATATTAAATATAGTATTTATTATTAATATGTGATAATGTTTTGTTAAATTTTATTTAATTAATTATTTTTATTTATTTTTATTTTTCATTTTTCATGTCCATAGTGGGTTGGCGGATTAGTGGGTTTACATTTATAGTCAATATTATAAAATTGTACCAAGATTTATAGTTATTTATATAATGTTATAACACTTTTTACTTAAAAATAGTATAAACAATTATTTAAATTTTATTCAATATTATTTTTAATATTTTTAAATGTAAATTTGGAATTTTGGAATTTTGATTTTGTTTATGATAATAAAGGTTTGTACCTATAAATTGATCCTACTTGACTCTAGAGTTAAAATGGATATATAGTTGTACATAATATTTTATATTAATATTAATAAATAAACTATAAAGTAAAACTAATGATATCTATCATATAATATTAATATTAAATATAGTATTCGTGTTTTGTGATATACATCTTGCACCACATTTCGATCATGTACATTTTTGCATCCAACAATTCCGGACTAGTGGGTTTGCGGATTAGTGGGTTCACATTTATAGTCATGATTATGTATCACTAGATTTAGTAATTATAGAATATTATAACATTGTACCAAGATTTATAGTAATTTATATAATGCTATAACACTTTTTACTTAAAAAATAGTATAAACAATTATTTAAATTTTATTCAATATTATTTTTAATGTTTTAAAATGTAAATTTGAAATTTTGGAATTTTGATTTTGTTTATGATCATAAACATTTGTACTTAGAAATTGTTAAAATAGATATATATATACTTGTATATATTATTTTATATTAATATTAATAAATAAACTATAAAGTAAATTAATGATATCTATCCTATAATATTTATATTATATATAATATTCGTTATCAATATGTGATAATGTTTTGTTAAATTTTATTCAATTAATTATTTATATTTATTTATATTTTTCATTTTTGATGTAAGTTTGTTCCATGGTATACATTTTTCACCGAACAATTTTGTCATATACATTTTGCACCGAACAATTCTGGACTAGTGGATTGGTGGACAAGCGGGTTCACATTTATAGTCATGCTTATGTATCACTAGTCCTACCAACAACAACATGACATTTACTAATTTATAGAATATTATAACATTGTACCAACATTTATAGTAATTTATATAATGCTATAACATTTTTATTTAAAGAATAGTAAAAACAATCATTTAAATTTTATTCAAATTATTTTTAATGTTTTTAAATGTAAATTTGGAATTTTGGAATTTTGTTTATGAATTAAATGTTTGTACCTAGAAATTGATTCTTCTTGACTCTATAGTTGAAATGGATATATACTTGTATATATATTAATATTAAATATCATATTCATTATTAATATGTGATAATGTTTAGTTAAATTTTAATCAATTAATTATTCATATTTGGAATTTTGAAATTTTGATGTTGTTTATAATAGTAAAGGTTTCTACTTAGAAATTGTTAAAATCGATAAGCGGGGACCGCACCTGGCTTGAGCCACACCAACCCTTAACATGGTTGGATTTTGGCTTAACAACACACTCCATCACCGACTGTCCTACACCTAGGGGACAATATAATATTCATTATTAATATGTGGTAATGTTTTGTTATATTTTATTCAATTAATTATTCATATTTATTTTTATTTTTCATTTTTCATGTCCCGAGTGTTTGCACCCAACAGTTCCGTCATATACATTTTTCACCCAACAATTCCAGACTCAATGGTTAGCAGACTCGAGTCCAACTGAACACGAGATTTAGTAATTTATAAAATATTATAACATTGTACCAAGATTTAAAAACAATTATTTAAATTTTATTCAATATAGGTATAAAAATATAGTAGAATAAAATAGATGTGCCAAGATTTAAAAAACAATTATTTAAATTTTATTCAATTTATGTATAAAAATATAAATATAGTAGAATAAAATAGATGTACCAAAATTTAAAAAACAATTATTTAAATTTTATTCATTATAGGTATAAAAATATAGTAAAATAAAATAGATGTACCAAGATTTATGGTCATGCCATGAGATTTAGTAATTTATAGAATATTATAACATTGTACCATGAGATTTAGTAATTTATAGAATATTATAACATTGTACCATGATTTATAGTAATTTATATAATGCTATAACTCTTTTTACTTCAAAAATAATATAAACAATTATTTAAATTTAATTCAATATTATTTTTAATGTTTTTAAATCTAAATTTGGAATTTTGGAATTTTGATTTTGTTTATGAAAATAAAGGTTTGTACCTAAAAATTGTTAAAATGGATATATACTTGTATATACCATTTTATATTAATATTAATAAATAAACTATAAAGTAAAATTAATGATATGTATCCTATAATATTAATATACATTTTACACCCAACACTTTTGTCATATACATTTTGCACGCAACAATTCTGGACTCTCTCATTGGCGGACTAGAGGGTTCACATTTATAGTCATGCTTATGTATCACGAGCCTTCAACCATATACATTTTTCACCGAACAATTGGACTCGTTGGTTGGCAGACTCGTCGGTTCACATTTATAGTCATGAGATTTAGTAATTTATAGAATATTATAACATTGTACCAAGATTTAAATTAATTTATATAATGTTATAACACTTTTTACTTTGAATAGTAAAAACTATTATTTAAATTTTATTCAATATTATTTTTAATGTTTTTAGATGTAAATTTGTATTTTTGGAATTTTGATTTTGTTTATGATATAAAGGTTTGTACCTAGAGCTTGTTTCTTCTTGACTCTAGAGTTAAAATGGATATATATACTTGTATATACTATTTTATATTAATGTTAATAAATAAACTTTAAAGTAAAATCAATGATATATATTGTATAATATTAATATTAAATAGGGTACTCATTATTAAAATGTGATAATGTTCTGTTAAATTTTAATCAATTAATTATTCATATTTTTTTTTATTTCTCATTGTTTATGTCTAGCTTCTTCCATGATATACATCTTGCACCCAACACTTTAGTCATATACATTTTGCACCCAACAATTCCGGACTGGGGTTCACATTTATAATCATTCTTATGTATCACTAGTCCGACCCACACCAACATCATGAGATTTATTACTAATGTATCACTAGTCCGACCCACACCAACATCATGAGATTTAGTCATTTATAGAATATTATAACATTGTAACAAGATTTATAGTAATTTATATCATGCTATAACACTTTTTATTTAAAAAATAGTATAAACAATTATTTAAATTTTATTGAATATTATTTTTAATGTTTTTAAATATAAATTTGAAATTTTGAAATTTTGATTATGTTTATGATAATAAAGGTTTGTACCTAGAATTTTATCCTTCTTGACTCTATAGTTAAAATGGATATATACTTGTATATACTATTTTATATTAATATTAGTAAATAAACTATAAAGTAAATTAATGATATATATTCTGTAATATTAAGATTAAATATCGTATTCATTATTAATATGAAAAATGTTTTATTAAATTTTATTCAATTAATTATTCATATCTATTTTTATTTTTCATGTAAAGTTTGTTTTGTTATATACATCTTGCACCCAATATTTTCGTCATATACATTTTGCACCCAACAATTCTGGATTCATGGTGGGAGTAGTGAGTTCACATTTATAGTCATGTTTATGTATCACTAGAACAAGAACATGATATTTAGTAATTTATAGAATATTATAACAATGTACCAAGATTTATAGTAATTTATATAATGTTATAACATTTTTTATTTAAAGAATAGTACAAACAATTATTTAAATTTTATTCAATATTATTTTTAATGTTTTTGGAGCCAACAATTCCGTCATATACTTATAAAAATATAATAAAATAAAATAGATGTGTCATATTTGTAACTTTCTTAAAATGGATATATACTTGTATACAGTATTTTATATTAATATTTGTTTTTTGTACGTTAGTTGTTGTATTGGATCGTGAAAAAAGTTACAGGTGAAAAAAAATCCTTAGCATACGTGGTAGTGATGCCCTTATGGGAAACCACCGTTTCCCTTAGTACTAGAAATATGATGTTTCTTAGTCATACTTGGAAGTGGTGCCATTTCGGGAAACCACCACTCTCGGTTCTTCAAAAAATAAGGTGTACTATGTCGATGTCACGCAGGGAAAATACTATTGTCTAGAAATATAAAAGATAAGATTAAAATTCAGGCAGCCTTCCCTGGCTGCCTATGAACAAAGTTCGACGTAAACATGGAAACAGATGAAAATTGGAAACATGGACCAAGTCTAGGCCTAGTGTAGACACATCACACTTGTGAATTTCCCTTCTGGCAGTCTGCCATTGCTTGTTGGAGGTCTTGGAGGAAGGCCATCAAATTGTCAACCCGGCTCCAGGGATTGACATCTCTATTCTGCATGACGAGCATGATTGTCTTGAGCTCCCTCAGGTCCCGTTTGATGTCGCTTAGGTCACTTTGAAGGTTTCTCAGGGTGTCCATTTCCTATGCTCGTTCTCGATATCCATCGCCTGGAGAGGTCAAGGAGGCTGAGGAGGAGAGGTCGGGGGGTGTTGGAGGACAACGAGGGGGAGAGGGAGGGGGAGGTGCATAGCCCAACTAATTACCATAGAGTTCGAACCACTTGACCCTACAGCTGTAGGGGTTCGGTATGGGAGAGAGCCCAGTGGTGAGGTCAATGAGGGGCTGAGTGGGGATGGGTGCTTTGATTAGGGATAGGACGGGGGGATATTTAGCTGGAGGAATAGGAATGTGAGTTGTCCCTTCCTCAAGGTTCAAGTCGGGAAAGAAATTTACCTCAAGTGGATGGTTGTGAATGGACACGTCAGCTAGAGAAATGGCTAGGGGAAGCTCAACCTCAGAATGATTGTCGGGGGTGGGCATTTTTCTTCCCCTGGCCTCATGCCAGGTGATGCCCTGTTTGGCCTTACCCCTGAGGCAAGGCATGCCAAATGCCATAGTCGGTCTTGGGGAGGAGTTGAGGCCCGAGCTTGCAGATATGGGAGCCCAAGGTAGGCTGCACCAAATGGGAGGCAAATTGTGCCCAGAGAGATTGGGAGTAGAGAATAAGGTTTGCACCAAAGAGTGAGCAGGGAAATGAGCAAGTGAGCCAAGAAAAACCCCACACAGTGCGATGAAGTCGCATGTGATCCAGAGTATCTAGACTATGCGATTGCAGGTGCGTGTCGGAGGAGTGAAGGGTGGTGGCGGCATGCTAACGTTCATGAGGTCACGAAGAGGATGGGATGGGACTGGATGGGCGCTAGGTGGCTGGCCTCCCATTAAGGTGGTCTCCCCATGTCCTTCTTGTCTGTTGGGAATAAAAAAACCCCATCCGGGGGCCAATCCTTGGTTCTTGTTATGTTTTTGCAAGAAATAACTATGGGATGGGAGGGATTCAACGTGGGGGAGCACGTGAATACACTCTCCTCCGGATTGACCCCGATATTTTCCAATAGGTTGACCACTTGATTCGTCGTTCTCCGAACATGGGAGGGGTAGATTACCCATTATGGTTGGAGAGTGGATTTGATTTTGATAAGCCCATTCATGAGTCTCTATATTGGAGAAATTTTCTCCAGGTCATCCCCATTAAGGAGATGGGATAGGAGATTGATGACAATTTGTGAGTCCCCCTCAGATATTATAGGAAATAGCTTTTTTTATGTGGCCTCTTGTAGGCCACAGAGGAGTCCCCAGAATTTTGCAGCATTGTTAGTGTTGTGCCCAAGGTTTCTTGCTGTAATGTGGAGGATTTCCCCTTTGCTATTGCGAATGACAACCACGTATCCTGCAGGTCCTGGATTTCCTCTGGAGGCCCCATCAAAGTTTAGTTTGTGACACCCTGTGACCGGAGCTTCCCAATGGGTGGGCCTATTCTTACATTGGACAACAGTGGAGATCTTGGGGTGGAGTTTGAGATTCCAGGCATTAAGGATGAGACTCTCATTATGGGGGAAGTTTAGATATTGAGTCATCCATGGGTGCAGGGAGATGGTTTCATTGAGATTGGAGTGGATTGTGGTCCGCAATTCTTGTCAGGTCCTCGTGACTTCTTGAAATATTCTTCTATTCCTTTCTTTCCAAGTTTACCAGATAATGAAACCTGGTAGCAGCTGCCGGATTTTTTTGAGGATTCAGTATTGGAAATCCATGCTTCTCCAACCTTCAATTGTTTCTCGGAGTCCTGTGCAATTCTTGTATGTGGTTCTCATTAGGCAAGCACTGTGGTCCCGAATGATCGATCTGTAGGTGCACAATATTAGGAAATGATTTTGAGTCTCCTCTTCTTAACCGCATAGCTGACACCTGGAAGGGATGATGAAGCCCCTTTTCCTCAGGTTTTCCCAGGTAAGAATGTTATTGTGCACAACAAGCCATAGGAAGGTGTTGATTTTCAGCCAGTATTTTATTTCCCATATTTTTCTCTAAATCTCTTCCCGTTGTAAGGATTTGTGGCCTGCTCTTAGAAGGTACGCTTCTCATATGTTGAAGGTGCATGTGG
Source organism: Picea mariana (assembly GCA_032191745.1). Classification (NCBI taxonomy): domain Eukaryota; kingdom Viridiplantae; phylum Streptophyta; class Pinopsida; order Pinales; family Pinaceae; genus Picea; species Picea mariana. The sequence continues at coordinate 26,783 of JASDQU010013923.1, read as the reverse complement.
TGGAGTGTCCCCATCCGAGGAGGTCATTTCCATGATGTCTGAGAATTGTTTGCAAGTCGAGGTGTTCCTAGAGAGTTTGGAGGTTGAGATCAGTGGGGATGTTCAGGTTCTCATGTGAATTCTTCCAGCTGCGCTAGATTTCCCTTGGGCTATCTGGGGTCGAGTAATCCTTCACTTTGGTGAGTCGAGCTTCCATGGTGAAGGGAATGAAGGCACTGAGATTCAGATCAGTATTTAGGGTTGGCAGTTGTTGCCACAAATTGCTCCAAAAAAGTGTTGAAGACCCACTTTGCAATTCCCAGAATGAGTGGTCTGTGATGAGTCCACGATTGTTTCTCACTGCATTGTAGATGAGCGAGCCTAGACACTGACCACTCCATTTGATGAGATCTTTTTCAGGGAAGGTGGGGGTGTATTTTTTCCTCCAGAGACGTTCCAAAAGGTCTTGGGGTCTCTTTAACCATCGCCACCAAATATTTTCACTGAGGACTTTGCTGAGAATGGCTGGGTTTTTTAGGTGAAGGCCCCCTAAGATATTTGGTTTGCATACTTTTTTACATCTTACCAAGGTAAATTTGCTCCCCACTTTGGTGCCCTGCCAGAGAAAATTTCTTTGTATGCTTCTTAGAGTGCTGAGAATGCAATTTGGGGCTGCTAAGGTAGAAAAAGTGTAGACCAAGAGGGCTTGTAGGACTGATTTAAGAAGGATGACATGCCCAAGTAGATTGAGGGAACGAAAGGTCCAGGAGGAGAGTTTCTTATGAAAGTTGGAAACAAGGGTGTCCCAAGAAACATTTCTTAGTGGATTAGCAATGAGGGGTATTTCAAGATAAACATAGGGGAGGGTACTATGGGTGAAGCCCAGGATTTGGGTAAGGTGGTTTTGGATCTCAGGAGGTGCATTGAAGAAGAAAAAATGGGATTTGGTCATGCTCATCTCCATACCTGAGGCTTCGCAAAAGAGGTTGATGATGGATCTGAAACACAAATCTTCTTTGGTGGTAGAAAGTCCCATGAGAAAAATGTCATCCACAAATTTACTATGGGATATAGGGGGGGAGATCCCATGGGGAGTGAGGCCAGAGAGAGAGTTATCAGTGATGGTCGCCTTGATAGTACAACTCAGTCCTTCTTCCATAAGGATGAAAAGGAAGGGCAAGAGTGGGTCACCTTGACTTATTCCTCGTGAGGGGGAGAAAGGTTTCGTCAGAGCACCATTGATGAGAATGGATAATAGGGCTAAGGAAGTAAGATTGAAAATCCAAGAGACCCATATAGGATCAAAGAAAAAGGAAAGAATGTTTGATATCAAATAGCTCCAACTTAACTTATCAAAGGCATTAGAGAGATCTAGTTTTAGGAGCATACCTTGAGTTTTTGTTGAGTGTAGCGAGTGAATGATTTCATAGGCTAGGATGATGCTATCCTAGATTTGTTTTCCTTCCACATAACCAGAATGTTCCAAAGAGATAAGGAACGGAAGGATAGGTTTGAGGCGAGTTGCAATGATTTTCGTTAGGTGTTTGTAGATGACGTTGCAAAGGAAGATATGCCAGAAGTGCGAGGGGGAGGTGTTGTTGGTTTCTTTTGGTATGAGGGTGCTAAAGGTCACATTGTGGGCCTAAAGAACCTACTTGGAGTGTCTGGAGTCTTTGATGATTTCCCAAACATCTTCTTGAATGATGTTCCAACAGTATTGAAAGAAGTCTGAGGTGAAACCATTCGGTCCTGGAGCCTTTCCCAGTGAGGTATCCTTGAGATATTGGTGGACCTAATCCTGAGTGATCGGTATCATGACTACCTCATTCTTCTCTTTGGTGACCTCCTTAGGAATGTTTCTGATAATTGCATCGATGGATTGCTTTTTGTCGATTGGGGGTTCTGCTAGAAGATTTTTGTAGTAGGAAAGAAACTCTTTTTCTATGTCTGCATGTTGTTGAATTTCAATCCCTTGTTTTGAGACTAGATGGGTGATGCGATTGGTGTGTCATCACTGAAGAATGGATTTTTGTAAGAATTTGGTGTTTCCCCCCTCCTCTTTTATCCATTGGATGCGGGATTTTTGTCGCCAGAGTATCTCCTCCCGCATCCTTCTTTCTACGATCTGGTTGCTTAGTATAAGTTCCTGCTCCTTTAGGGAGTGTGTCAGTCCTTGAGAGAGAATTTGTTATTGGAGAGTTTGCATTTGTTGATTGAGACTTGCCTGCGCTTGCAAGATGTTGCCAAAGTTGGACTTGTTCCAAGATTAGAGTTGAAGATTGAGGTTTTTGAGCCTCTGTTGAAATCTATACATCAGGGTTCTTGTTTGAGTGGCCACCTCTTCCCACCATTACTGAATGTTTGTTTGGAGGTATGGGTGTGCTAACCATAATTTTTCAAAGCAGAAGGGTTTTTTGCCTAGGGTGCCATCAATTTTCAGAGTCAGTAGTATTTGTGTGACATGCCCCAAAAATAAATATTTTTATTTTGTGTGATGGAAATTGTTGTGGGGTATTCTACCCTATGGACTAACAAGCTAGGGCTTAAACTTGTATGCAGATCATGACCCTTCATAATATACTTTTAACCTTCTACCCCAACCTAAAACCCTTTTTCACAAGCAAACAAGGGAAGAACCAACTAACCTTTTTATCGACGGTTGGTGTAGATCCTCCGTTGAGATTTATCTCCTTGCTTCTGTTGCTCCTTCCAAAAAGCGATCTTGAAATCAAGACAAAACTATGCATGCATGCTACTGTTCTACTAGAGGGTTAGAGATTAAACACAAATCACATAAAACATATAAGACTCATGTATTTGGGACGGGAAAAGTATCTTTTTATTAATCTCAATATGAACCAACTTACAATGATTATAGAGACCGGCCACCGTTCCTCGATCCTGATCCTGGGCTCCTCCTCTTCTTTGTCC
>JASDQU010013923.1:0-23773 GCA_032191745.1 Picea mariana | reverse complement strand
AGCAAGTGTTCAAACGCGGGCTGTAGAAGGTTAGGGCGCGGGTTACACGTGCGCAGGCCTTCTGTAGGCCGCGTGTACCTCTGTGTGTCCCGAGAATCAATGTCAAGCAACAACCAATGAAAAACTGGTATTGATAACCAGGTTCCCTGCTAGATTTTGACCTAACAGAAAACAAAAATAAACAAAGAAACAAAAAATGAACTTCTTTGAACTACCCAAGAACCTCTAATGAAATCCGGAAACCCTAAGAGTAAAATATCCCCAGTGGAGTCACCAATTCTGTTGTGGGGTATTCTACCCTACGGACTAACAAGCTAGGGCTTAAACTTGTATGCAGATCATGACCCTTCATAAGCTACTTTTAACCTTCTACCCCAACCTAAAACCCTTTTTCACAAGCAAACAAGGGAAGAACCAACTAACCTTTTTATCGACGGTTGGTGTAGATCCTCCGTTGAGCTTTATCTCCTTGCTTCTGCTGCTCCTTCCAAAAAGTGATCCTGCAATCAAGACAAAACTATGCATGCATGCTACNCTCAATATGAACCAACTTACAATGATTATAGAGACCGGCCACCGTTCCTCGATCCTGATCCTGGGCTCCTCCTCTTCTTTGTCCTCCAACTGCTTTTCTTGAATTCTCCTAAATTTTGAGGAAAGGCTAAAGGGTTGGGACAAAACGGATTCGGCAATTGGGCAGAGTTTCTTTGCTATGATTTTCCTCCTTTGAATAGTACCCCTACCCCTTCTTTTATAGGCTAGAAGGAGCTAGGGTTTTAGACGAACTCTTGGCCATGCAGGGCTGGGAGTTCCAGTTAACTGACCCAAATATTTTCATCCCGACGGAAAATTTCCTGATTTTTTACTTTGTTGGGTAAAAGCTGGCTGTAGTGGGTCAACCCGCGTTCCAACGCGTGCAGCAGAAGGCCTGCTAGCATTTCAATGCGCCCAACAGTGGGTTAGGGCGCGGGTTGCTTGTTTTAGGAGGTTTTTGAAGAGTCTGTTCAGCATGGCTTTGGTAATGAAGGGAAATGAGTTTGCCTGATGCCAGGTAAGCATGAATGGTGCAATTTAGGGTTATAACGGAAATTTATTTTCATTTTTGGCAAATTCGAATCTGGAAAATTTTTCCATTTATGGAAATTCTGAATTTTGAATTTAATAATTGTATTTAATTATTGTGACTGTTGGGCAGAGAACTGTTTGGAATCAACTAACTATTTGACTATGACACTTGTATCACAACATAATGTTTATATTAACTGCAGGAGGACAAATGGAACAACCATGTTAAAAATCAGTTGACCATGACTCCATGAGTGGGGAACAAGTTGGAACTTCCTCTGGGTTGATGATTACAAGTGGAAAATTAGAGATTTGGCCACTGGAAACCCCTAAAAATAAGGGATTAAGGAAGCTGCAAAAATCCCCAAAGGAGGGAAAAAGACCTGGGCAAAAATTGATAAAGAGCATATGCAAGGAGGCAGGACGCTGCCAAGTATGCGGAGGAAAGATTTGTGAAGCGGATTGAGTGTGAGGCAAGAGGAGCCTGCTGAAACAAAATTTCCTTCTATTATGAGCACTGTTGAGTAAGTGTGAGGCAAGTGGATAACTGTTGGAATTGAAGCACATTGCTGAGTAGGAGTTTTCCAAGTTCACCCTCATGGATTCATGGTCAGGCTAGGGGGTTAATCAGGCAAGTAGATTTGGCTGCCCTGTTCTATGGTTGGGAGGAACATGGTCATTCCCTTTGTCTTCCTGCGGATTGGATTCAGATGTGTTAATTTCCCCCTCTCTATTATGAATGGATATGTCTTTTGATGTTATGTATCTATTGAATTTGAACTGGAATAAGTTACATTCTCTGTCTCTATGACCTTGTTGTTTCCATCTGCTATATTGTACCTGATTAAGTCGGATCGGTAACGATTTCTTCCCACTTTCTATTCGAATGTTATATCCGATGATATGTATCTAACAATATGAAAACAATATACTAGATGTGTATAGAATGACAAAATTTGGGAGTTAAAGAATTTTTGGAAACCCCTTTTTGCTTCTTTTTTTCGGATGCTAAAACAATCTTGAGAATCAACGCCTTTCGGAGGATTTTTTCTTTCCTTGTTTCTTTTCGTTCGAGAATGGGCTACCCCTTTCCTTAGTCAAGTCTATGATGAATTTAGAGATTTACTTTATAGAAAACTTTTATCCTTATGTACCCTTCTGTGCATGTAAAATTCTTAAATCTTTATGCTTTCGAAATTCGGGAATGGTTGTGTGTTGTTGTTTGGCATTTGAAAACCTGAAACCTCAAATCTCGAAATCCTAAAGTGTTGGTCCCACACCCTTTCACCTTTCGGAATTTGGGAATTGTTGTGTTTCTTGTTTGGCATTTGAAACCCCGAATCTTGAAATCTTGAAGTGTTGGTCCCACAACCTTTCACCTTTCGAAATTCGGGAATTGTTATGTGTTGGTGTTTGGCATTTGAAACCCTGAAATCTCGAATCCCAAAATCCTGAAGTGTTGGTCCCATACCCTTCACCTTTTTGAATTCGGGAATTGTTGTGCGTTGTTGTTTGGAATTTGAAACCCCGAATCCCGGAGTCCCGATCCCACACCCTTTCACCTTTCGGAATTTAGGAATTGTTGTGCACTGTTGTTTGGCATTTGAGACCCCGAAACTGAGAATCCATAAATCCCAAAGTGTTGGTCCCACATCCTTTCACCTTTTTGGAATTCAGGAGTGGTGGTGTGTTTTTGTTTGGTTTTTTGAAATCCCGAAATCCCGAACCTCGAAATCCTAAAATGTTAGTTCCTTTCTTTTTTTCAATCGGGGAATCATTCTATGTTAGATGCTTGGCTATGAAAACCGTTAAATGTTGAACCCCGAAATCCTGAAATGTGGGTCTCACCTTTCCTTTTCACTTTTCGGAAGTTTGTTTATGTTGTTGTTTGGGGCACTTGAACTCACAAACTTCTAAACCCCTAAACCCCAAAGCGCTAGTCCGACCTTCTCTCTTTTCATGTTTCAAAGGTTTGTTACATGAGAGGTTGGGGCACTTGAACTCGCGAAGTCCTCAACCTCGAAACTCCGAAGTGTTGATCCCACTTACCTTTTTCACAATTTTGGGAGTTGTGGTGTGTGGATGTTGGACTTTGTACTCGTGAAATCCCAAACCTCGAAATCCCGATACAATCGTCACCTTTCACAATTTCGAAAGTTTGTATATGTTGTGGTTTAGGTACTTGGGCTCATGAAGTCTCGAACCCTAAAACCCTGATGGGTGGGTCCCACTTTCCCTTTTCACCTTTCGGAGGTTGTGGTATGTTAATGTTTGACACTTCCAAACATGAAATCCCAAACCCTGAAACCCCAAAGTACAAGGTCCACAGTCTTTCCTCATTTCGCGTTTTTGGCAAATGGCATGGCCCCTTTGTTTCATTTTGTGTTCGACATTTATAGTCGTCGAAAACCGATTGACCTCTATTATGATTCACAAACTGTAAGAACCTAGAAGAAAACTTATTGTTATGGGAACAACTCTAATAATGTAATGAATGGACTAGTAAAAGAATGTTAGAGACTCTTCATCCTGGATAGAGGTATGGACATAATAGACTGTATTACAAGTCAACTGTATTGAGAACATAGGGTAATATTTTTATGTAGGTTTTTGGTCATAAAACCCCAAAGTTGCCTGTATTGTTAAGACTGTGGTAGTGTTATAGGTACTAGCAGATAAGAGAGTAATTATAATTTTCAGGATCTTAATTAAACATTGAAGTGATGAGTAAATACTTATTATATCGTTTATTAGAAAACTTAAGTTTAATGGTAAGGACATTCGATGACAGTAAAGACTCTAACAAACCTTCAGACTCAAGCCTTCTAACAGAAAGCTTACTTGCTTGAGATCTCGGAAATTTTCAAGGATAAATGTACAAATAAGAATTTTTTTTTATGGTGATTTTTGAGGTACATTACATATGGTATTAGAAAAAAAATTACAACACTAGGCCTGAATAGGGCCACATTAATTTCTTAGTATACGTTTCGATTTATGGAAAAACTAATAAATCTTGTGGATTACAAACATAAATCTTTTTTGTTTTGTGTTTGAATAATGGAAGCTCAAGAATGTACAGAAATCAGGGTGGAAGAGAATCCACAACAAGGAACTCCTAGAGATCCAAGACAAAACAATGATGGAATATCACCCATGGAGGTGATGGAAACAATGAGGAACATTATTGTTGAACTACAGGTTTTCAAGGCTAACAATGAAAAATTGAAGAAGGCACAACAGGAACAGCAAGAGATAAATGAATTCCTACTGCGTAGTATAGTAACCAAGAAAATTCCAAAAGATGATATCCTTGAGGAAGAGGTTAGCAAAAGGGCCTCCAATAATTTTGGTGTGAAAACAAAAAAAGGAGACAGTTTGTCTAAAGGGACACCATCAGCTGAAGACAAAACCATACCAGACAAAAAAAGAAAACAAATAGACCACCTTGAAGGAGAATTTAAAAAGATTAAACTAGGTACTTTTGATGGGGAATCCAAGACAGGAGAAGAAGCCGAGGCATGGTTGTTGGACATCAAAAAATACTTCCAAATCTACAACTATTCCAACAACATGAAGGTCAGAATGGCCATCTACAATCTGAAGGGGAAGGCCAACATTTGGTGGCAGGACCTGAAATTGGCCAAGTGCCTAAAGGAGAAACAGTTGGAATGGTCTGACTTTAAGAAGTATTTTAAGAAACAATACCGTTCTGAAAGCTATTATGAAAGGAAGACGGAAGAATTTTATGAATTACGACTCAAACAAATGACGATGGAGGACCTTATGAATAAATTTTTGGAACTACTAAGGTTCATACCATACATCTGGGAGGATAAGGTAAAAATCCAATGATTCTTAAGCTGTTTACCACAGTCCTACAGGGACATAATTGAGTTTGAAAACCCCAAATCCTTGAGTGAGGCATTCATGAAAGCACGAATGTGCTATGACCAATATAAATAGTGAGTAGAGTTTCCCAAGACATGGTAGGATAAGAAACAAGATGGAATAAACCAGCGGAAGAAGGGATACCAGCTAGCTCCTTATCAGAATGCAGCAAAAAGTTTCCAAAGGAAGAATTTTCACTCCAATCATCTTAATACGCAAGGTAGCAGTAAACCGGTAAATTTGGGAATGAAGAAGTTTGGGGACAACTCTCGCGAGCCATTAAAGTGTTGGGAGTGTTGAGAGCCTCATCTAAGGAGGAACTTCCCACGTTAAATTTCAACAAACAAAACTGCTATTCACAATTTGCAGGAAGCCTCGACAGTGGGTGACATGGGAAGAAGTCTGCATTGGATAAATGTAGCCATAGATGGTCGACAAGCTGACCACTAGTCCCCGGTGGTAGAAGTCGAAGGTAAAATCCATGACACTCAAATTTTTGTTTTAATTGACCCTGGAGCTACATTAAGTTATATTACTCCCGATGTAGTAGAGTCGAATAAACTTAAGAAACAAAAGCATGAAAAATCTTGGCTTGTACAACTAGCAACAGGTGCTAAAAGAAAGGTAGTTAACTTTATTTATGACCTTGAATTCAGCTTAGATGGTCAAAAGATAAGGACCAATTTGAACATCCTACCACTAGGGTCTTATGATATGATTATTGGGAATGATTGGTTGGAATAACACAAAGCAATACTAGATTGTTATACAAAGATACTTAGCTATAAAGATAATTTTGGCACTGTTAGAACAATCCAAGGCATACCAAAACCTCTGCTAGTCAGACAAGTTTTAGCAATGCAATTCAAGAAATGTATTAGAAAGGGATGTCAAGGTCACACCATCCAAGTAACAAATCTATTAGAAAAAGAAGATAAGCACAAGTTAGAAGACTTTACTGTCCTACGTGAATTCAGAGACATGTTTGTTGATGATATACTGGAATTACCTCTTGGGAGAGAAATATATTTCTCCATATACTTACTACCCGGATCAGCCCCTATATCAAAACCACCCTACCGAATGAGTCTACCAGAACTGACAAAATTAAAAATACAATTACATGAATTGTTGGNAGTATATCAGACCAAGTGTCTCGCCATGGGGAGAACTAGTCCTCTTTGTGAAAAAAAAAGACGATACTCTAAGACTATGTATCGACTATATACAATTGAACAAAGTGACCATTAAGAACAAATACCCCTTACTCAAGATAGATGATCTGTTCGATCAAGTTGGTGGGGCCAAGATCTTCTCAAAATTGGATTTATGATCCGGATATCATCAAGTTAGGATAAAGGACCAGGACATAAACAAAATAGCTTTTTGAACAAGATACAGACACTATGAGTTTGTAGTCATACCTTTCAGACTCACTAATGCACGATCCACATTTATGTGCTTGATGAACAACATTTTCAGCCAGTACTTAGACAAGTTCGTAGTAGTATTTATCGACGATATTCTGGTCTACTCTAAAACGAAGGAGGAACGTGATGAAGACTTAAGAATAGTTCTGCAAACACTAAGGAAACACAAACTATACGCAAAATTCGATAAATGTGATTTTTATCAAAAAGAAATACAATCTTTAGGACATGGCATTTCCTCGGAAGGTATTGTTGTAGACCCGGAAAACATAAGAGCTATTATGGAATGGCCAGTACCTAAGGATGTGTCATATATCCGGTCGTTCATGGGAATCACTGGATATTATCGCATATTTATAGAAGGGTTCTCCAAGATAGCTTACCCTATCACGTCACTACAAAACAAAAGGACCAAGTTTAACTCGCAAAAGTGTCAAGACACTTTTAACAAGCTAAAAGAATTATTGACATCGACACCCATCTTGAAGGTAGCAGACCCAGATAAAGACTTTACAGTATGCGTTGATGCAAGTAAAGAGGGACTAGGTGGTGTTCTAACTTAAGAAGGGCACGTGATTTTTTATGAGTCCCAGAAATTAAAGGAACACGAGCGAAATTACGTCACTCATGACTTAGAATTGGCAGCAGTATTACATGCCTTAAAAATGTGGCGACACTATATAATGGGCAGAAAATTCTTACTATTGACGGATAATAGTGGGGTGAAATATTTGTTTAACCAACTAGACCTTAATGCAATAAAAGCAGGGTGGCTAGCCTTCCTGAGAAAATTTGACTTCGAGGTCAAACATATCAAGGGTAAGGAAAATAAAGTAGTAGATGCTTTAAGCAGAAGAGTACATAGGTTATTTGAGATAAATAACAGGAGGGTAGAAAGTGATCTATAACAAAGAATAAGAGCGACAGGTGTTAACGAGGGGAATTACACTAAGATGATGGCAGAATTTCAAAATAGTATCACAAATATAGATAAACTAGATATAAGTATTGACAAGAAAAGACTTTTAAGATTCAAAAACAGACTGTACATACTGGATTCAGCAGAGTTAAAATTAATTGTTTTAGATGAAGTGCATAAGAAACTATTTTTTGGTCATCCAGGTTACCATAAGACAATAAAAACACTCAGAAAACTATTTTCCTGGCCTAACATGAAGGGAAAAACAACATAATACTTGGCTAGGTGCCAAGATTGTCAACAAGTTAAGGCCGAACACCAGCATCCAGTCGGCCTATTATAGCCACTAACAGTACCAGAATGGAAATGGGAGATCATGTCACTGGACTTTATAATAGGTTTGCCAAAAACTCAGAAAAAGAATGATTCAATCATGGTTGTAATCGATAAACTCAGTAAGTTTGCACACTTTATTCTTATAAAGTCTACTTTTAAAGCTATTAATATTGCTGAAATATTCATGAAAGAAATTTTTAGACTGCATGGTATTCCTAAAATGGTGATTTCAGATAGAGACGTAAAATTCACATCCTCTTTTTGGAAGGAATTGTTTGTAGGACTAAATACTAATTTGAATTTCAGTATGAGTTATCATCCACAAACATATGGATAGACCGAAAGGACAAATAAAATCATAGAGGATATTCTCTGCATGTATCTAAGAACAAAGCTAAGCAAGTGGGAAGACTACCTACACTTGGTAGAATTTGCATATAACAATGGGTACCAAACTTCGACTAAGTTGATCCCTTTCAAAATATTGTACGGAAGAAAGTGTACAACTCCAATTAGCTGGGATAACCCGGCTGACAGAATCATGGTTGGACCAGATATGCTCCAAGAAATGGAGAACATGGTAAAGAAAGTACAACAGAACTTGAAAGAAATACAGGACAGATAGAAGAGTTATGCAGATCAGAAAAGAAGACACTTGGAATTTCAAGTGGGAGACCATGTTTATTTGAAGGTCAAAGCCCGAAAAAGCATGATGAATTTAGGAAACTGTGCCAAGATGGCACCCAGGTTCTGTGGGCCCTTCGAGATACTAGCTCAAATTGGACCCGTAGCATATCAGCCTGCACTTCCATTTAATCTAAGAATTCATAATGTATTTCATGTTTCTTTGTTGAAAAAGTATATCCATGACCCTAATCATATGATTGATTGGAACTTGGTGTAGGTGGAACCCTAGGGCGAGTTCTAGGTGGTACCCAAGCACATTCTGGACCAGAGAGAAATAACACTTCAAAATAGAGTCGTCGCTCAGTTAAAGGTGCAATGGAAGCACTTTAGCCTAAGGAGGCCACTTTGGAATTGGAGGGATATTTGCGAAAATATCATCCAATCTTGTTCCAAGAGAGGAAAAAACATTGAGGATAGTGTTTTACTGAAGGGGGAAAGGATGTGACATCCTCAAAAAATAAATATTTTTATTTTGTGTGCTGGAAATTTATTTCCGTGTTTGGCAAATTCAAATCTGGAAAATTTTTCCATTTATGGAAATTTTGAATTTCAAATTTAATAATTGTATTTAATTATTGTGACTGTTGGGTAGAGATCTATTTGGACTCAACTAACTATTTGACTATGACACTTGTATCACAACAAAATGTTTATATTAACTGCAGGAGGACAAATGGAATAGCCATGTCAAAAATTAGATGACCATGACTCCATGAGTGGGGAACAGGTTGGAACTGCCTCTGGGCTGATCATTAAAAGTGGGAAATCATATATTTGGCCATTGGAAGCCCCTGAAAATTAGGGATTAAGGAAGCTGTGAAAATCCCCAAAGGAGGGAAAAAGACATGGGCAAAAATTTATAAAGAGCATATGCGAGGAGGCAGGACGCTGCCAAGTATGCGGAGGAAAGATTTGTGAAGCTCTCTTTCCATTATGAACACTGTGGATTGAGTGTGAGACAAGAGGAGCCTGCTGAAACAGAATTGATTTTTTGTTATGAGCACTATTGATTAAGTGTGAGGCAAGTGGGTAACTTTTGGAATTGAAGGACATTGTTGAGGAGGATTTTTCCAAGTTCACTCTCATGGATTCATGGTCAAGCTAGGGGGTGAATCAGGAAAGTAGATTTGGCTGCCTTATTCTATGGTTGGGAGGAATGTGGTTGTTCCCTTTGTCTTCCCATAGATTGGATTCGGATATGTTAATTTCCCCCTCTCTATTATGAATGGCTATGTCTTTTGATGTTATGTATCTATTGAATCTGAACTGGAATAAGTTACATTCTTTGTCTATATGACCTTGTTTTTTCCATCTGGTGTATTGTACTTGATTAAATCGGATCGGTAACGATTTCTTCCCACTTTATGTTTGAATGTTATATCGGATGCTATGTATCTAACAATATGCAAACAATATACTAGATGTGTATAGAATGACAAAATTCAGGAGTTAAAGAATTTTTGGAAACACCTTTTTTTTTTTTTTTCGGATGCTAAAACAATCTTGAAAATTGACCCCTTTCGGAGGATTTTTGCTTTCCTTGTTTCTTTTCGTTCGAGAATGGACTACCCCTTTCCTTAGTCAAGGTATATGAAGAATTTATAGATTTCCCTTACATAAAAAATTTATCCTTATGTACCCTTTTGTGCGTGTAAAATTATTAAGTCTTTATGCTCTCGGAAATCGGGAATGGTTGTGTGTTGTTGTTTGTCATTTGAAACCCCGAAACCACGAATCCCGAAACCTTGAAGTCTTGGTCCCACACCCTTTCACCTTTCATAATTTGGGAATTGTTGTGTGTTGTCTTTTGGAATTTGACACCCCAAAACCCCGAATCCCGAAATCCCGAAGTGTTGGTCCCACACCCTTTCACCTTTCAGAATTCAGGGATTGTTGTGTACTATTGTTTGGCATTTGAAACCTCGAAACCCTAAATCTCGAAATCCCGAAGTGTTGGTCCCACACCCTTTCACCTTTAAGAATTCGAGAATTGTTGTGCACTGTTGTTTTTCATTTGAAACCCCAAATCCCGAAATCCCGATCTCACACCCTTTCACCTTTCAAAATTCAAGAATTGTTGTGCATTGTTGTTTGGAATTTGAAACCCCGAAACCCTGAATCCCAAAATCCCAAAGCGTTGGTCCCACATATTTTCACCTTTTCGGAATTTGGGAGTGGTGGTGTGTTGTTGTTTGGTTTTATGAAATTTCAAAATGTTAGTTCCTTTCTTTTTCGCATTTTGGGAATTGTTGTATGTTGGATGTTTGGCTATGAAAACCATGAAACCCCAAACCCCAAAATCCCGAAATTGGGGTCTCACCTTTCCTTTTCGCTTTTCAGAAGTTGTTTAGGTTGTTGTTTGGGGCACTTGAACTCACAAAGTTCCAAACCCCAAAACCCCAAAGTGTTAGTCCAACCTTCTCTCTTTTTTCATTTCAGAGGTTTGTTACATGAGAGGTTGGGGAACTTGAACTCACGAAGTCCCAAACCCCGAAACTCCAAAGTGTTGATCCCACTTACCTTTTTCGCGATTTTGGGAGTTGTGGTGTGTGGATGTTGGACTTTGTACTCACGAAATCTCGAACCCCGAAATCCCAATACATTGGTCACCTTTCGCAATTTCGGAAGTTTGTATATGTTGTGGTTTGGGTACATGAACTCATGAAGTCCCGAACCTCGAAACCCCATTGGACGGGTCCTACATTCCTTCTCCACCTTTCATAGGTTGTGGTATGTTAATGTTTGACACTTCCAAATGTGAAATCCTGAACCCCGAAGTATCGGGTCCATAGTCTTTCCGCATTTTGGGTTTTTCGCAAACGGCCTGGCCCTTTGTTTTGTTTTGTGTTTGGCATTTATAATTGCTGAAAACCAATTGACCTCTGTTATGTTTCACAAACTGTAGGAACCTAGAAGAAAACTTATTGTTATGGGAACAACTCTAATAATGTAATGAATGGACTGGTAAAAAAACATTGGAGATTCTTCATCCCAGATAGAGGTATGGAAGTAACAGACCATATTACAAGTCGACTATATTGAGAACATAGGGTAATATTTTTATGTAGGGTTTTGGTCATAAAACCCCAAAGTTGCTTGTATTGTTAAGATTGTGGTAGTGTTATAGGTACTAGCAGATAAGAGAGTAATTATAATTTTCAATATCTTAATTAAACATTGAAGTGATGAGTAAATACTCATTATATCGTCGATTAGAAAACTTAAGTTGAATGGTAAGGACAGTCAACCATAGTAAGGACTCTAAAAAACCTTCAAACTCAAGCCTTCTAACAGAAATCTTACTTGCTTGAGATCTCGAAATTTTTCAAGGATAAATGTACAAATATATATATATATATTTTTTATGGTGATTTTTGAGGTACATTACAATTGGCCAATGTTCCGACCCCAGTGTGTTGATGACCGTGGCATTCTAGGCTAGGTTGTCCAACATTATGGCTTCCAAAATGAGGAAGCGATCTAATCTGCTGGAAACATGCTAAGCCCCTGAGCGTCTGCTGGACTAGGTGAAGGGCCCATTTTCCATGCCAACATCAATAAGTTTCAGTAGGTCAATGGTATGCTTGAAAATATCACTATCATTACCCAAGGTTCGAGTCCCCCCTTTTTTTCCTCCACACCTATGATCATGTTAAAGTCTCCTCCAAGGATCTATCATTGGGATCCGATGTGGTCGTTTATCCAATCTAGATGGTGAAGGAAGGCTTCCTTGTCTCCTGGTCAAGGATATCCATAGGCGTTTGTGATGTAGCCCTGTTTGTTTGAGCCAATGAGGCGGAAGGAGTCTGTGATGGTCCATTTGGAAGTGAAGAATTCATTCAATAAAATGGTGTTTGGATTCCAGAGTATGGCTAAGACGCCCTCTACCCCTCTGGCATCCACTGCCACCTACTGGGCTTGCTTCCAACATTTTTTAAGAGTGGAAGAATCTTCCTCTCCTCCACGCTTTGTTTCCTGCAGGAGAAATATGTTAGGTTGATCCTTCTTGATTCTATCTTTCAGCACACCTTGTTTTCTCTTGACGTTAATAGCCCTTATATTCCAGGATATTATCTTCATGAGGATGATGGGGGTTGGAGGGGAGGGAAGCTGTCCAAAATCAGATGAATTTGTCCTAAGTTGACGAGGAATTTTCCAACATATTGAATGAGTTGGTGTTTTGGTTTTTGTCTTCTCTTTTTCTCATTTTTTGTAGGTTTTCATTGTTCCTTTGAGGTTCCTTTATGGATTCCTAGATTCGAGCTGGTGTGGGCGGATCCTCCTGTCGAGGAGTTGAGGAAGACTTTGTGTACTTTGCGTAGTTGATTCGGTGGGATGGTGTATAGTTGTTTCTTATGGTAGCATTGTTCCAGATGTGAAATATATATACCCGCTAACTATTGATCATCCAGGTTCATATCTAGATCTCCTATATTGAATCCAAGGTTTCCAGGAAGAGAGGGCTTAGTGAAAGTGGGCTACGAAGGAGATGAGACAATATGGTCACGAATGTCAAGGTTTTTTCCGGTCGCTAAGGTTGTTAGCGGGTTGGTTGAAGATGAGGGGGTATCCGAAGTGGTTTGAAGGGTGTCAATTGAATTTTTGGCAGGGGGTCCTGAGGGGGTCTAAGGTGGGGTTGTTTTAGCTGGGTTTCTTCGTCGACCCGTGACTTGGGTGAAACCATCCTTGGATTTGTTAGGGTCTTCTAGAGAAGGTTTGGTAGGTTTGTTTAAAGGGAATTCATGGAAGAGGTGCCCATGTTCGTGGCATTTACAACAACGAAAGGTAATGTGCTCATAGTAGAGGGTTTCATACCATTCTTTATCTTGGTAATCTAGGGTGATGTCTTCAGGGAGGGGTTTAGAGATATTCAAATAAACAAAAATGTGGGCATAAATAGTATACCTTCCTTGTCTTGTCACTTCTGAGGCTTTGACATATGTTCCGATGGTGTTGTAAATTCTTTCCATGATCTCTTCAAGCCAAAATTCATGTGGGAGTGAGTATATTCACAACTAGACCGGGGCGTAGGTGAAGTCTTCCTTTTATGGCTTGAATCTCTCCGTCGAGAAGCAGAGGAAGACGCATTTTGAGTTGTAGAAATACAACAATCCTTAAAAGATTTGATTTCTATCTTCCAGGTTGTGCAGTATTGTTTTAAAGAATCTGTTTGATCCAACTTGGAGGTCATAGTGACCCTTAATATTCCACCAGTACTGAATCCATTTGACCAGATTTTTTTCTGAGGGCCATAGCCCCAATAATTTACCTATCAGAGAAAAATCTCTCATATACTATTTCTGATCTTCTATTCTCGGAGAGCTGATGATATACTTGGGGGTGATCAGGGCTTGTAGAATGCATTTTTTGGGTTCCTAGGTGCGAGTAGTTTTCAGGTGACTAGTTTCTGGATTGATTTCCATCGACTTTTGCTTCGACATTTATTCCTCCAATATTATCTTTTGCATTCCTTCCGGAAGTTCAAAGGTCAACTATTTGAAGTGATGCGGGTTTTGCTCCTTGTTCATGATGGGAGGGGGCTGAGTTCCCCCCTCCCTCGTTTTCCATGAGCGCGATAGTTGCAAGACATGGGGCTAGGTACGAGGCTAAAACCCTAGCACAGTGAGTAGGAAAATCCCATATAACGTATGTGGGTAGTCAACTTTTTTAAAGTTTAAGGACATTTATATTAATATTAATAAATAAACTATAAAGTAAAATTAATGATATCTATCCTATAATACTAATATTAAATATAACATTCATTATTAATATATGATAATGTTTTGTTAAATTTTATTCAATTAGTTATTCATATTTATTTTTATTTTTCATTTTTCATGTTCTCCCTCTTTCGTGATATACATTTTGCACCCAACAATGACTAGAGGGTTAATGATATCTATCCTATAATATTAATATTAAATATGGTATTCATTATTAATATGTCATAATGTTTTGTTAAATTTTATTCAATTAATATTTTTATTTATTTATATTTTTCATTTTTGATGTGGGAATTGTTTCGTGATATAAATCTTTCACCCAACACTTTTGTCATATACATTTTGCACCCAACAAGTGGGTTCACATTTATAGTCATGTTTATGTATCACTAGTCCAACATACAACAACATGAGATTTAGTAATTTATAGAATATTATAACATTCTACCAAGATTTATAGTAATTTGTATAATTCTATAACACTTTTATTTAAAGAATAGTATAAACAATTATTAAAATTTTATTCAATATTATTTTTAATATTTTTAAATGTAAATTTAAAATTTTGGAATTTTGATTTTGTTTATGATAATAAAGGTTTGTACCTAGAAATTGATCATTCTTGACTCTAGAGTTAAAATGGATATATACTTATATATGGTATGTTATATTAATATTAATAAATAAACTATAAACTAAATTAATGATATATATCCTATGATATTAATATTAAATATGGTATTCATTATTAATATTTGATTTCATATTTATTTTTATTTTTCATTTTTCATGTCTCTTTGTTGATATACATCTTGCACCCAACACTTTCCTCATATACATTTTGCACCACAATTCGAGACTCCGGGGTTCATATTTATAGTCATGGTTATGTATGACGACTGACCACAACATAACATTTAATAATTTATAGAATATTATAACAATGTACCAAGATTTATAGCAATTTATATAATTCTATAACACTTTTTAATTAAAGAATAATACAAAAAATTATTTAAATTTTATTCAATATTATTTTTAATGTTTTAAAAATTAAATTTGGAGTTTTGGAATTTTGATTTTGTTTATGATAATAAAGGTTTGTAACTAGAAATTGTTAAAATTGATATATAGTTGCATATACTATTTTATATTAATATTAATAAATAAATTATAAAGTAAAATTAATGATATCTATCCTATAATATTAATATTAAATATTGTATTCATTATTAATATGTGATTATGTTTTGTTAAATTTTATTGAATTAATTATTCATATTTATTTTTACTTTTTATTTTTCATGTCACCCTTGTTCTTGTTGTGTCATATACATTTTTCACCCAACAATTCCTAACTCTTGGGTTAGTGGTTTAGGTGGTTGGTAGACTAGCACGTTCACATTTATAGTCATACTTATGTATCATGAGTCCAGAATATTATAACATTGTATCAAGCTTTTTAGCAATTTATATAAGAAAATGTGGTGTGATAAAGAGTTAGAGGGAAAAAGAAAATTAAGGTATTATAAAGATGTAATCAAACCTAATCTAGAAGATCAAAATTATCTATCTATTTTGCTAAGTGTAAAGAAAAAAATAAGCATTGCTAAGATAAGAACAAATTCTCATGAGCTCCATAGTGAAACTGGGGGTTGTTCAATTCCTAAAACTCCATGGGATGAAGGAGTGTGTCACCTTTGTGACACTAAGAATGTTGAAGATGAAAAATGCTTTCTCCTAAATTGTCCAACCTATACCCATATTAGATCTCATTTTAAAAATATTTATCACACTACCAATCTTCCTAACCTCTTAACTCAACAAAGTATGATGATATTGGAAATCTTCTCTTAATGCTTTTCAAGCACATAAACAAAATTTTAAAGAATCACAAGTAATCAGTTACCCTCTTAAGGTCCGATAGACCAATTTGGTCTTAGTGGACGTTAATCATGATCATGATCATCATAATGCTATAACACTTTTTACTTAAAGAATAACATTAACACTTATTAAAATTTTATTTAATATTATTTTTAATGTATTTAAATGTAAATTTAGAATTTGGAATTTTGATTTTGTTTATGATAATAAAGGTTTGTACATAGAAATTGAAATTGATCCTTCTTGACTCTAGAGTTAAAATGGATATATACTTGTATATAATATTTTATATTAATATTATTAAATAAACTATAACGTAAATTAATGATATCTATCCTATAATATTAATATTAAAAATTGTATTACTTGCAGGGGTGTAGAACAATTGACAAGTGCCGTGTAAATGAAAGGAAATATCTAAATTCTATTACTTGCAGGGGTGTAGACCAATTGACAAGTGTCGTGTAAATGGAAGGAAATATCTAAAAAGAGGTCTCAAGGTCTATTCTCACCCTGATTTACCTGGAGGGCAATTATTCGTATTTATTTTTATTTTACATTTTTCATGTCATGCTTGTTCCTTGATATATATCTTACACCCAACACTTTTGTCATATACATTTTGCACCCAACAATTCCGGACTAGCAGATTGGGGGACATAGTCATGCTTATGTATCAAGAGTTCTAACGACCGCAACATGAGATTTAGTAATTTATAGAAAATTATAACATTGTGCCAAGATTTATAGTAATTTATATAATTCTATAACACTTTTTACTTAAAGAATAGTATAAACAATTATTTAAATCTTATTCAATATTGTTTTTTTATGTTTTTAAATGTAATTTGGAATTTTGGAATTTTGATTTTGTTTATGATAATAAAGGTCTGTACATAGAAAGTGAGCCTTCTTGACTCTATAGTTAAAATGGATATATATTTGTACATACTATTTTATATTAATATTAATAAATAAATTGTAAAGTAAAATTAATGATATTTATACTATAATATTAATATTAAATATCTTATTGCCCAAAGGGGTTGGATCCAATGGTGGAAAGCGAAGAGTTTTTCACCGTTGGGGCAAGGTTCAATTCTCGTAAGGGATTTACCTTGAGCCATGGGGGCACCTTGAGGTAGTAGTAACATGTGGTTGCACCCAGAGATACTATATTAAATGGTATTGTGACCTGTGAACACATAAGTGGATCAAAACCCACCCCCATGTCCTTCAAATTTTAAGTCCCCAAGGTGTAGGATAGTCGGTGATAGAGTGTGTTGTTAAGCCACTTCGTGTTGAAACCGGGTGCGATCCATTGGTGATTTTGAAGGCTTAGATGCTCCTAAGTTGTCGTTTCTCAATCCCGTTGCCAAGAAGGTCTGGACAAATTAACAAAAACAAAAAATATTAAATATCTTATTCATTATTGATGATGATGATGATGATTAACATCCACTAAGACCTAATTGGTCTATCGGACCTTAGGAGGGTAATTTATTTCTTATGATTCTTTAGAATTTTGTTTCTGTGCTTGAAAAGAATTAATAGAAGCTTTCCAAGATCACCATACTTTTGTTGAGTTAAGAGGTTAGGAAGGTTGGTAGTTTGATCAATATTTTGAAAATGAGATCTAATATGGGTATAGGCTGGATAATCTAAGAGAAAGTGATTTTCATCTTCAACCTTCTTAGTATCACAAAGGTGACACACTCTTTCATCCCATGTCATTTTAGGAATTGACCAACTACCACTTTCATTATTAATATGTGCTAATGTTTTGTTAAATTTTATTGAATTAAGTATTTATATTTATTTTTATTTTTCATTTTATTCCATGACATACATCTTTCACCCAACACTTCCATCATATACATTTTGCACCCAACAATTACGGACGACCGGTTGGCGGACTAATGGGTTCACATTTATAGTCATGCCTATGTATCACGAGTGATAGCAACATGAGATTTAATAATTTATAGAATATTTTAACACTGTACCAAGATTTATATTTATTTATGTAATGTGTGTGTTCCGTGATATACATCTTCACCCAACACTTCACACATATAGATTTTTCACTTTTGCACCCAACAATTATGGACTATCACACATCCCTCATATACATTTTGCACTTTTTCACCCAACAATTCTGGACTATTTGATTGGCGGACTCGTGTGGTCCCTCATATACATTTTTCACTTTTGCACCCAACAAATATGGACTATCTTCCGATAGCTACATGAGATTTAGAATATTATAACATTGTACCAAGATTTATACAGCCTGAGTGGGCCTAATGGTTAAGAATATGTGTTTCCTCTTAAGAGGTCATAGGTTCAAATCTAGAGGGGGGTAGGGTATGTATACCTTCATAGACTTTACCTGTCAAATCATTGGGTGGAGGGGGGTCCCTTGTCCCACAAACAAGGGGGTCTCATGCACCGAACAATTCATGACTAGCTGGTATATTCATATTTATGTATCACCAGTCCGGGTTCGCATTTATAGTCATGCTTATGTATCATTAGTGCAGTGAACAACAACATGCGATTTAATAATTTATAGAATATTATAACATTGTACCAAGTTTTATAGTTATTTATATAATGCTATAAAAACTTTTTACTTAAAAATAGTATAAACAATTATTTAAATTTTATTCAATATTATTTTTAATGTTTTTAAATGTAAATTTGGAATTTTGGAATTTTGATTTTGTTTATGATAATAAAGGTTTCTACCTAGAAATTGATCCTACTTGAATCTAGAGTTAAAATGGATATATACTTGTCTATACTATTTCATATTGATATTAATAAATAAACTATAAAGTAAAATTAATGATATCTATCCCATAATATTAATATTATATATCGTATTCATTATTAATATGTGATAATGTTTTGTTAAAATGCTTCGACCGATGACAACATGAGATTTAGTAATTTATAGAATATCATAACTTTGTACCAAGATATATAGTAATTTATATAATGCTATAACACATTTTACTTACATAATAGTATAAACAATTATTTAAATTTTATTGAATATAATTTTTAATGTTTTTAAATGTAAATTTGGAATTTTGGAATTTTGATTTTGTTTATTATAATAAAGGTTTGTACCTAAAAATTGATCCTCTAGAGTTAAAATGGATATATATTTGTTTATACTATTTTATATTAATATTAATAAATAAACTATAAAATAAAATTAATGATATATATACTATAATATTAATATTAAATATTGTATTCATTATTAATATCTGATAATGTTTTGTTAAATTTTATTCAATTAAGTATTCATTTTTATTTTTACTTTTAATTTTTCATGTCATACTTGTTCCATGATATACATATTGCACCGAACACTTCCATCATATACATTTTGGACAAAACAATTCCGGAGTCACCAGTTCACATTTATAGTCATGCTTATGTATCACTAGTCCAATCGACAACAACATGAGATTTAGTAATTTATAGAATATTATAGAATTGTACCAAGATTTATAGTAATTTATATAATGCTATCCCATACCCGTTTTGGCATATACAATGATAAGTTAGAAGAACTCTTGGAAAAAGCTAGGTGTGTCGGCCCTACTCTCACTAGTATAGTCATCAATCTTCTTCTTTATGCCGACGATATCATTCTTGTCAAAAGGAGTCCCCATGATCTTGAAAACTAGCCAACAATCCTCAAGGTTTTTTTCTCCAATATGGGTATGACTATTAATATTGATAAGACTAAGATCATGATTATTAAATCCAATAAGATCCCTTATGATACCTTTGTATATGACAAAAATAACTTGGAGGAAGTTACTTCATACAAATATCTGGGAATTGATATTCACCACAAGCTCAATTGTAATTATAACATTGAGAAAATGATTATTCGGGGAAAGAAAGCTTATTATGGGCTTGAAAACAATTGTAAATATGTTGATCTTCGGAGTTGGGATAAGAAGAAACTCCTCTTTGAGACTCTTGTTACACCTGTTATTCTTTATGGATGTGAAGTCTGGGGTTGTAGTATCTCTTGTGAATCCTAGAAAAATATAAAGAAAATACAAAAGAATTTTATAACCTATAATATCAAAATTAAAGGAAATACACTCTATCCCATCCTCCTCTTAGAAACAAGCCTCTCCCCCATTGATAGCATGGATATGACTAGATACCTAATGTATAAGAACAATTTAAACAACATGGAAGATGAAAGGATACCTAAAACTACTTCAAAATCAAGTCATAACCACCATCGACTCAAGCGAGGATGGAATAAAGACATTCGGTCTTGGATAAACTATTGGAGAATCATGGAATAAACCATTTTGGAGAATAAAGATACTATTAAAAAAAAACGTCAGATCAAAATTTAAGGAAAAATTGTGGTGTGATAAAGAGTTAGAGGAAAAAAGAAAATTAAGGTATTATAAATATGTAATCATCCCTAATCTATAATATCAAAATTATCTATCTTCTTTTCCAAGTGTAAAGAAAAAAATAAGCATTGCTAAGATAAGAACAAATTCTCACGAACTCCATTGTGAAACTTGGCGTTGGTCAATTCCTAAAACACCATGGGATGAAAGAGTGTGTCACCTTTGTGAAACTAAGAAGGTTGAAGATAAAAATCACTTTCTCTTAGATTGTTTAGACTATACCCATATTAGATCTCATTTTCAAAATATTTATCACACTACTGACCTTCCTAACCTCTTAACTCAACAAAAGTATGGTGATCTTAAAAAGTTTCTCTTAATGTTTTTCGAGCACAAAAACAAAATTTTAAAAAATCACAAGTAATCACTTACCATCTTAAGGTATGATAGACCAATTCGGACTTTGTGGACATTAATCATCATCATCATCATCATAAACAATTATTTAAATTTTATTGAGTATTATTTTTAATGTTTTAAAATGTAAATTTGGAATTTTGGAATTTTGATTTTGTTTATGATAATAAAGGTTTATACCTAGAAATTGATCACTCTTGACCTGAGAGTTAAAATGATATATACTTGTATATACTATTTAATATTAATATTAATAAATAAAGTATAAAACAAAATTAATGATCTATATCTTATAATATCAATATTAAATATCGTATTCATTATTGATATGTGATAATGTTTTGTTAAATTCTAATCAATTAACTATTGATATTTATTTTTATTTTTCATTTTTCATATCTGGCCGGTTGTGATCCACATATTGCACCGAACACTTCTGTCATATACACTTTTGCAACCGAGAATTCTAGACTCACGAGTTGGTTGACTCGTGGGTTCACATTTATAGTCATGCTTATGTATGGCGAGTCCCACCGACCGCAACATGAGATTTAGTAATTTATAAAATATTATAACATTGTACCAAGATTTATAGTAATTTATATAATGCTATAACACTTTTTATTTAACGAGTAGTATAAGCAATTATTTAAATTTTAGCTAATATTCTTTTTAATGTTTTTAAATGTAAATTTGGAGTTTTGGAATTTTGATTTTGTTTATGATAATAAAAGTTTGTATCTAGAAATTGATGGTTCTTGACTCTAGAGTTAAAATGGATATATACTTCTATATACTATTTTATATTAATATTAATAAATAAACTAGAAAGTAAAATTAATGATATCTATACTATAATATTAATATTAAATATCGTATTAATTATTAATAATGCGTGTAAGAGGTCTCTTTACTTAATTTAAGTGCTTAATAATAATAATAATAATAAAATAATAACAATGTTGCAACAAACATAAAAATATTTAAAATTAACAAAACTTAGGATAAATTTAGCTAAAAATGCTATGACAAATATTCAAACTAATGCTAGCATTAATCCACCTTTGAGCAATGCATAATAAAATATATGACTCAAAAAGACCATATCTGATAAAAAACTTTGGATATGCTAATATAAAAAACATTGGGAATAGCAAAACCGACAATAAGCCCTCCAATCTTTTATCCAATAAGATCATGACATATATGGCATTTTTTATTATATAAAAATCAATGTTTTTAGTTCCTTAGTTCCAACAATAGATATTATGCAAATATTTGTGGTCAAAGGACAAACTTATATGAAGTCATCGAATTATGGATCACTATAGTCCCTCGACGCCTTCGGCAAGGACTAATAAGGCGTCCATGTCTCGATAACATTAAGAATGACTATTATTCATTTTCATATGTACACTTTCCTAAGTTTGTGTCCCATAATTAATTATTCACGAGTGATATTGGGTGACATTTGAATGCATTAATACTACCCTAAGACCTTTATTCAAGAAGATCACATTTCGAAATGAAGGGTTTATTGAAATCCAAAATCGGTATTGTTGGAATGGTACACTTAGCCTCTTTCCAATCCTTACATGTGTTCTCCATCATTGCATCATTCCATATGAAGTCTGTGTTTTTAGGAATTTTTTAAGGGGGTTACTATATGGCCACAATGCTACATAATAAAATTATTGTAGTGATTGAGGCTAAGGAAACCTCGTATCCCTTTCAAAGTCTTGGGGAGTGTCCAATTTGGTATTGCCTCAATTTTTTAAGGATCAAATTATGCCTCGTCAATGCTAACAAAGTGACCAAAGCATTCTACATTGAGAGAAAAAGAATCACAACTGAAGCATTTTAGAATAGTTATAAAATTCTTTAAGATTTAGGATGTAATGTCAACATATGCCTTCGAGGTTTTGTTGTATATTAGGATGGTATCAAAAAATAGCAACATAAATTTGTGGAGGAAAGGAAAAAAAAGAGTGTTCATGAGTATTTTGAGGTTTTGTTGTAGATTAGGTGTTGGTTGTGGAGCTTGATTATCTTCCTGATTCAAAGGTCCTTTCTTTCAGCCGTGTTTATACCCCATGAAGTATTTACACCCCAGAAGTATGTACACTCTTCAACGCAGGGGAGTGCAGAGGGGGCGTACCCCCTCTACGAGGTCCAGGGGGTCTGGGGGCAAGCAGGGGTTTGGCGGTGAAGCCCCCGAAGCAAAAATTGCCTTGTAAAAGTATATTGTAATTTCATAGTAAATCTGGACCGTTCATTATAAGGTCGCAGATATAACGGTAGAGATTATGTTAGGGTTTTTTTCCCTAGAAGGAAACCCTCTTTTATGAAGGAAATGTATTGCGGCTATGGATGATGGTGAATATTGTATTCTCAGAGAGGAGACTATGAGAGAAAGAAGAGGAAGTTACAACGGGTTTTGCTATAGGTTGTATCCCTTCATTTGCTGGATAATAATAAAGGAAGGACCTGAAAATTTCTCTGGTGGACATAGCCGACACTGGGTGAACCACATAAATCTGTGTCTCTCTTGTATTGTGTGTCTTCTGTGTTTTGTTTCTACATTTGTTTTATTTTATTGCTCCGCGGTCATATTTTCTAACAATTGGTATTAGAGCATAAGTTAACTCGCAGGAAAAGAGGGTTCCTGATTCGAGTGGGAGCAATGTCGGAAGATGGAAAGTTTAGGGTCAAGAAATTTAACGGCCAAAACTACTAGTTATGGAAGATGCAGATGGAAGACTATTTATATCAGAAGGATCTATTCCTACCATTGAGTGGAGTAGAAAAGAAGCCGGCGGTCATGAAGGACAAAGAATGGGAGATTCTTGATAGAAAGGCTCTAGGAATGATACGACTGAGCCTGGTAGCATCAGTGGCTTTCAATATTTCGAAAGAAAAGATAATGAAGGGTTTGATGGATGCGTTGGCCAAATTGTATGAAAAACCCTCGACATCGAATAAGGTATTTCTAATGAAGATATTATTTAA
>JASDQU010013922.1:158735-169364 GCA_032191745.1 Picea mariana | reverse complement strand
ATGCTCAATTGTCCCAACTTGATGACATACGCATCATCGTCGGCATTTTTAGTAGGAAGAAAACATATACATCCAATTGTCCTGATGATATACTAGTCCCGACGAAACGGAATCCATCTCCATTATTTTAGACCGTCGATCTAAATGTAAATAACTTAATCGGCACTATCAAATTGTTTCAATCTTCATTGATACTCATTTTTTTCTTTATCGTTGATCTTGTCCTTTGACTTATCCTCACTGTCAAGTAATTTTGTTTGCCCAACTCATCGTCATCGGCCCTTCTTCTTGTCGACAGGGTTACCGAACCTGTCATCGTCAGCAATCCTAGAGTTGTCGTCGGCGATCTAGCCCTGCTCTGAATTTATCACCGTCGATTCATAACATGGTTTTAAATCCTTCATAACATGGTTTTCAAAATGAAAACTATGATCAATAAAGAATTATTTATAAATACACAACCTCACAATGATATGATCAAAAATTGATAGTGTAGGCATGTCTTATCCATTACAGAACATTAACATTTCTTTTGTCCACTTAGTGAAATAGTCAATGAATAAAATAATGTATCTATGCACACTTATAGAGGTTGGCCAACATTCCATAATATCAACTACCCATTTTAAAAAATGCATAACAATCACAATAGGGTGGAGTGGAGTGGGATGCATGTGCATTTTTAATGTGAAAATTTGACATGGATTGCACTTCTTAATATCTTGCATACAATGTCAGAAAATACAAGTATATAAATACCTAACATGCAATATTTTTTGGATTTTTTTCATCCCAGATAGATGAACACCACATCCTTCACTTTGGAAATCATTAAGGATTATATTCACCTCCTCATGAGTTAAACATTGATACAAAATCTTGTCAATGCCACAAAAATACAAGGTATCATTGATAATCAAGTATCGTTAAGATTGATGGAAAACATTCCAATGTTCAACATGAGATAGATGGGAGAAACGTTTTAGTTCATGGATATACATAGGAATATATCAATACCAAGGGTAAGAGGAGGAAGTGTGGAATAAATTTTCATTTGGAAATGATTCATTAACAGAATATTTCTCAATACATATAGGTAACTCCAAATCAAATTAACAAATGCTAAGGACTTCTTAGATTTGCCCAATAAAAATTCCAAATCGAATTATTGCAATATGACTATCCACATTTCATACTTTCCATTGATTATTCATCATGGTAATATAGGTTTCATAGGGTTGGAATTTGCAATAATAGTAGTGCATCTTAGGATAATATAATGCAAGAGATTTTGGACAGCATGAAAAACTGTCAAGGCCAACTTTTCATCATGTTAATATATAAATTATGGTCCAGCAAGCCCCTTGATTAGATAATAAATCACATGTTCCTAACATGCATAATATTCTTGAACCAACACCATACCAATGGTATATTCATTTTCTATAAAATATAAAAGGAAATATTTTTTATAGTCTATATGACTTGACATTGGAGCTAATATGAGAGCTTTTTTCAAATCCCAGAATGATTTTTTTACTTTCCCATCCCATATAAATGGAACAACTTTCTATAAATGGTGCAATATGTGTTTTGTAATATTATTGTAATTAGTGATAAAGGGTTACAAGAAGTTTTTTTTTCCATGTGGACTCTGAAGCTAGCAAACTATGCTCGAGAGAGGTAATTGAAGTATTGACTATAACTTAACAGGATCAACCATGATCCCTTACTTCGATATGATGAAACCAAGTAACCACCTTGAAATAACACAAAATAGGTACTTATTTGGGTTGAGTCTAACTATATAGTACCAACACCATTCAAAAACAACTCAAAGGTGTTTTGGATGTTCAATTCTCTTCCTTGATTGAGTGACCAAATCATCCAAATATGCATGAACAATATTCTTTATGTCATGAAACAAGTATGACATATCCTAATGTCACATTGTTGGCTTGGGGTTTCAAACTCAGGGTTCGAAAGGCTTTACCAAAATAAACCCCATAGGTGCTGACATATTCAATATTCAAGGACCGAAGAAGGTCTCACCCAAGACGCCATGCAAATCACAAATACCCTAGGTTTGTGAAAATCATGAAGGAATAGTATACACAGGAGGCATCCAACTTAGAATCATGCAATCATTTCACATTCATCCATAACATCCATATGAGTGTTGTGCAGAATAATACATAACAGGCACCCATAATATTTACGGACAAAGGTGCTTCATGCTTCATTCATTAATCTCAAATCCATTTAGATATGTTTAAATACACAAGGGGTTGTAGCCTACTTATAGCACATTCAAAGTGAAACAAATACCAACAATATTCTCATATAATTATCTACTCTCTCTCATATTCACATAACATCTCTAAAACAACTAGTCAAGCAGAACATAACAAGAATTGATAGAATGCTTAATCAAAAATACTAAATCATTGAAGATAACATAACAATGAACAACTAGTTAACTGAAAACCAAACCCTTACATATATGCATGCATTCCTCTTATCTCTATCAGAGCATAGAAATCATAACAACCTTTCCATCTCACCCACAACCTCAACCATGACCAATTGGGTTGTTACAAAAATGGTTACAATCATTACCGAAGATATTCTAGGATTTGGCATGCATGCAAACTTTACAAGTCTATGTGTGCAGTACAAAACTAGTTGGTGTGTGCGGTAGAACATTGGTTGCATAGGTGCTAAATCTTGGAACCACATGGTGATAATTCTTGGTGCATGTGAAGTGCTAACTTGTGGTGTATGCAGTCTTGCCAAAACCTTAGGGTGCTAATAGGCCCCCACCACTATTAGTTGGCTTGTCCTCGAACCAACGATGTTACTTTGTCGTTATCTCAGTGATAAATTTTTTATAACACTTGAGTCAGACTGGTGGAACATCTTTAGCAGTCCATAATTAGGTGAAATATGTTTATCTTTGGCCGATGTGGTGGATTTGTAGGCCTTTGAATGTAAGTTGGGTCCCATAATCAGGAGACGTTTGTGGACATTATATGTTCATAGGATCTCCATTGTTAGGAATTAGGAATTTGTTGTTGTTGTCAGTGTATAATGTTACTTATACTAGTTGGAGGCAGCCATTGCTTAGGGAAATCCATGGTTAGGATAAATATCCAATACCAATAGCTCCTATGGTCTACACCTTTCTCTGTTACCAGATGGGAAATGGGTTCATCTCTATGACTTGGCTCAGACTACACCTTGTTCTCTAAGATACCTAGATTCTCTAGTCTAATACTCAATGAAAGAGATTGGTAGCAGGGTAGTGGTAGCTATAAATAGTTGTGTTAGTCAGTGATATCATGTGGCCCATTATCTAGTTTTGTATCTGATTCTTGGTATATTGTGATGACCATCCACTAGTTGTACCTATTTTTATGAGTGTTCCCATTCCTTGTGTTGTCTTGATCTATCATTGCACAACCTTCCTACCTACTTGTCATCGCATTCACTCGTGTGTCTATTCAACCACCTATGGGGATCCATTTATCATATCATGTAGCATGTACGTCGGTAATTATCGTGCTAACTTGGTTGAATCTTCCAAATCTTGGGAAGTACAAAAATTTCCTTTCCCACAAGTTACCTAACTTTTTCCTATACTACTAATAATTATTTCAGGATACCTACCTTTATTCCTACCTACCTAACCCCTGCCTTATGCTAAAACTGAAACTGCATCCATTCATGGTGCATCTGACCCCTACAGGACATAATACGCCTTCAACTAACTTCTATTGATCAATGCTTTTATGGGTTGACCCTGCAACATTGCAAACTTTTCTACACCTACCTCACTAATGTATATCAGTCTAAAGGGTCCTACCTAGCACATGTGAAGCTTACCAGGGTGCTTCAGGAACTTACTACCATATAATAATACCAAATATCTGAGTTGTAGAGCCTTGCACA
This sequence comes from Picea mariana, assembly GCA_032191745.1. NCBI lineage: Eukaryota > Viridiplantae > Streptophyta > Pinopsida > Pinales > Pinaceae > Picea > Picea mariana. Next base: position 165,413 of record JASDQU010013922.1, on the reverse strand, counting down.
AAATTTTGTGGTCATGCTAGGACTTCTATATTTGCTTCTCGACCATGTAGATATGACCCACAATTAGTCGGTCCTCTTCCAGTTCCAATAGCTCATCCAACTGTTTTCGAAGGGACCGGTGGTCTGACATCTATGTCAAGGTGGAAATTCATAGACCAACCTGAAAGGTGTATGCTTAGTTAATCACTTGCATGTCATTTTATATGCCCATAATACTACTAAAATCTATTGATCCCAATCAACATGTTGTATGTTACATACCTTATTCAACACATGCTCTAATATCTTGTTAAATGATTCAAATGTGTCATTTCCTTGCGAGTGAAATGGTGTACTCTTTTGGTGATAGATCATGAACTCCTGAGTTAGCGCAAAAATTGTGTCATTTAAAAAATGTGCTCCCTGATCACTCATCAACACTTTTGGGTGGCCAAACCTAGTGATCACATTTTCAAAGATGAAGCACATAGTTGTCTCTAGAGTAAAATATTTCACCAGCACGACATCTGACCAATGGGTCAAATTCTTTGTTGTGGTAATAATATATCATGTGCTATTTTTTCATGTAGGTGGATTGATTGGATACACGAAATCAATTTCCCATTTTTCAGACGACTCGAGTGTGGTGACAAGGAAAAACGATAGTTCATCTCTTCTTGAAGGCTTCCCAATCCACTGGAAAATGTCACAACACTTGCAATTTTTCTTAGCTTCTCCAAACATGAAGGCCACCATAATCCCACACACAACACTTTTTTCACAGTTCCCTTTCATGCATTGTGTTCCCCCGAAATTCCTTTTTGTTCCTTGTAGAGGACCATGTCACACTCATATTCTAATATGCACATGTGCAAGATCCCATCTATGCCAAGATTGTACAAGTGCCCTGTGATCAATTGGTAATCGCAAATCCAAGTCACTAGTTGTTTGTGTTGTGTTTGAGTGTATCCCTCTAATGTGTGACCTATTGTTAAGTATGCTACAATTTATACTAGTTGTTTTGTCATTTCTTTGACCCTGAAGAGTTATGTGTCAAGGAGATCATCATATAAACTTCCTCCATCTTCCCCTGACTTTATCCTTGAGAGATGATCGAGACCAACATTATGTTTGTCAGGCTTGACTACTACTTGAAAATAAAATTCTTGGAAAAGAAATAGTCATTGGCATATCCTCCCCTCCAATATTGGATTATTGACCAATTACTTCAATGCCTAATGGTCCGTGAACAAATTGAAGGGATTGTTAAGTAAGTAATGTTGAAACTTCTACAAGGAATATACCATCACCAATCCTTTGTGCTCCATGGTCGTATAATTCTTCTGAGAATGCAATAGTTTCCTGCTGGAAAAATATACCAGATGATCAATGATGTCTTCTTTAGGTTGCATAAGCACTACACCAAGTGAAAATGAGGATGTGTCCATATGGACGTGAAATATCTTGGTCCAGTATGTAAATATCAATATCAGAGTAGCCACCAATCTCTCTTTTAGTGTGTCCAACACCTCCTAGCATTCCTAGGTATAGACATATTTGATATATTTGCACAATAACTTCTCCAATGGAATAGCAATCTTTGCGTAACTCCATATTAATCGTCTATAATAATCTATGTGTCCCAAGGTTGCATGTACATATCTTACAGAAGTGGGGGATAACATGTCCATTATTGCTACAATCTTCTCCTGATCTACTAGCAACCCTTCCTTGCATATGACATTTCCCAATATCATTCCAAACGGTGTAGCGAAGATGCACTTTTTCAATTTTAATGAGATATGAAATTGCCTTCATCTATCGATCATAAACCGTAGTACATGCACATGCTCCTTGAGAAATATAAAAATCGCCCAATCATCTAATTAAAACTCCATAAACTTATGCATGAAGTACTTAAAAGATGCAACCAGAGTGCTAGAAAACATTGTAGGTGCATTCTTCGGGCCAAATGGAATTACCGTGATATAAATGAGCACCACTATATCATAATTTTTTTCTTCTCTGTGACTTCTTCTATCATCCACACCTAGTGATAGCCTGAAAAGACATATGTGAATGAGTAAGCTTTGTTCCCACCCATTGTTTCCAATACCTCATATGTAAATGGTGTCGGAAAGGGATCATGTATGCATGCTACATTTAAGTTGTGAACATCTACATAAATTCTTATATTTCCCATCTTCTTTGGTTGCACCACCATCGGGCTAATCTAGTGTGACTCCTCCATAAGGAAAATGATCCTAGCCTCCAACATTTGACCCCTCTTTGCACACTTTTTCTTTGTACTTTGGGTTTAGTCTATATGGTCTCTTCTTGAACGTCTTAGCATTTGGTTTCAACTGAATATTCATCTCTATAAGGGATCCTACAATCCCATCCATCTTCAAAAATATCATTGGAAATAGGTCTTCATATTCTTTCAACAAGTCTACCACTTATGCCAATGTTTCCTAATCCCAGTAATCACCAATTATAGCCATCTTAGGTGATTCTTCCATGCCTATATTGTGTTTCTTTGTTTTCAATGATCGTGTATAGTTTTTCACTGTGTTACTAAAGGCCTTATCTTGAACCACACACTCACCCTCAGTTTCACTAATCTATAAGCCTCGAGGGTCCTCTTCCTGCACATCATCATTGTTGACCTTCCAAAAGTATACTGGTAGCTTCAATTTCATCATCGTCTTATCGTATGCGTAGACAAATTTTTGTGCAATGTCTTTGGGCTACCGATGGAAGATGAAATCATTGATTCTCAACAAAATATCCCTCTACACAGGGACCTCCAACTAAACATGAAAATTGCATAGAAATGATGGATCACTTTCTCCCAATCCCCTATTTTCCTTCTCATTTCCTACTGGATATACCATCTTATAGGTACCTTATCCATGGTATGGAAAAACCTGTGAACCCATTGTGCACCAGTAATATTCCTGTATGTCCAGCACTGCTCATAGAAATAAATATGGTCCTGAGGATATTCGATACCCTTATATCGGATCATTAATTCAAAGTCAATCGTGATTTGGAACCTTACCTTGATGCACTCTACCACCTATGCCCAATCCTTTAGATTTGTGTGGTGCATATCCCACAAACCATGGGAATTCCTTTTTCTATGGCATTCATGGCCTGAATCCTTTGGATCTCAGGGACACTCTCCTTCATCTATGCTAGAAATGTGTCTACCGTGCATTTTTTGTCAAACCTCGGTAGCTTGCAGAACTCTAATTTGTTTCAGCGCACTTCTTTAGTGATTCATGCACATCTCCTAGTTGATACCTCATATAGATTATTCTTCCATCTATCCATCACATCCTCTGAATCAGTGTCATAGTAATAGACATTGATGCATCTCAGTTCGCCATCAGCTTTCAAATTCACATAATTCGCCTTGTGTCCTATAATATTGTATATATTCTCTATGATCAAGATCTTTGCATATTCATTTATGGGATCATTATATATGTTTCCCTCATTTGGATCTAGTGGAAAAATGACATGCAAGGTGTCCATCTCAAAGGACATCTTTTGTTGCTTTAGATTTAGTATGTCTTTTTTATCAAATGCCTAGTCAATGCCAAGTTCATCTAGATAGGGGTCTAAGTCATGAATGATCTCTATCACTTCAAAGTCTTGTTTAGTTTTTACCCCATTGATGTTCACTTCCACTTTCTCCAACCTTCCAATGGGATAAATTTTGTGTTGGTTAGAAATCCTAAGTTGAAGGGGGGACCACACCAACTTTTGTTTACCCATAAACTCCCATGATTTCTTTGGAAATATGTTGACATCAAATCCCAGGTCCAACATGACAACGTCCATCAAGTAAAATCCCTGACTCAGTTTTCATCTTAAATTATATCCCCATGCACTTCCTCCTACTAAAATGGTGCACATCTCATTCATGTAACAGGACAGAAACAGAAACGTTGGTCTCCCCTTCCTCCATACATCTTGTCAACATGTGGGTCAATTTCTTGGTAACAATAGGGTCACCCAACACCTTAAGACAACAATGCAATGCATCACTTACCTAGTTTACTAAGTTATCCTTGGATTAAGTGATGTGTTGTGTTTCCTCTCTCATCGCGTGTCACAACTCTTGGTGCATGTGTTCCTCTTCCATTTCCCTCTGCGCCATGCGTTGCAATTATTTGTACGTGTGGTCCTCTTCCATTACCTTCAAATTTGTGCACTGCAATTATTCGCATGTATGGTCCTCTTCCAGTTCCCTCTGTGTGTAATGCAAGAACAACTTATGTTGTGTGGCGTCAAACTTAGGAGGTGCTTGCTCTTTTCTTCTTATATTTCCTTCTATATTCTTCCCTAAACCTTCTCCTTGTCCCAATTCAACTGTTGTATGGATGCCTCCTCGGGTTACCACCTATACATTAGCTTCTTATTTCATCTTATGATCTTTGCATAGCTCAGCATTCACCATGCTATAGTGGTGCCCCTTATTTTCTTCCCATTTTTCAATAACTCTGGGAAATCCTCCGCGACATGATCGACACTATGGAAATACCCACACAAGGTGCATGGATTGGTATATAATCTCGATAAGTGGCCTATCTTTCCACAATTAAAATAGGTAGGTGGTATTCCTCCTCCCCCATTTTACCCTCTTCCTCATCCATATCCTCCTCTCTCACCTACTTGGTAACTCRTCTATCAAGGCCTTGTTGAASGGAAAATTTGACATGTCGTCAAYTGGAAGGATAGACCCGGTYCRGGGTTGTCTAATTAACCCAATCCGTTTGGTATGACCTATCCTGACGRGTTTAATGGCTYYGTTGGTCAACTAAAGTCCTAAAAAMAATAAAATAAATAAACTAATATAAAGCTATGATTCTAACAAATGATATATTACTTACTAATGTTTATTAAAAAGAAACRTGAATRTACAAATGATTATAAACAATCTATATACAGGTTACAAGGTTTACTTGAAATCTTGCGAAAATGAATGTTCATAATAATGTTTCAAAATAATATAAAGTAAGAACATAAATCTTTTTGTTTTTTTTTAATGTTTAAAGATTTTAAACTAATAAATACTAAGCAAATACAATTGAAACAATGACACAGAAATAGTCAAAGCTAATTAATGCCATCATCGTCTCATTTATATATAAATAAATCTGAATAAAAGAAAGCAACGCACCTACTAACCTCTCACTAATCAGCAGTACTAAGATAAATTCATCTCTTTGTATTTGTATGAGATTCTCTTAACCTGTGTCAAGTGTAAATGTATGACAAAAACAAGCATAATACCTCCTGAAGAAATTCAAGGAAGTGTTTCATATTTTGGAGCGAGTTTATGATGACGGAAAGATAAATAATTATATATCATGTGACCTTAAGATATCCAATAACTGAGAATGAGAGAAATCTCAATCCTCGGTAATGGTGTTATCAACCATTTAACATCAAAAGTAAAATCAAAAATAATTAAACAGTTAATCAATCACATATATAAACTAGACCAAAAAATAATGAACAACATAAAGAACAACATGATATAAAATATTATGTGAAGAAAAAACTAAAGCTAATTCAACAAAAATAACATTTCATATCAAGAAAATACATGAGAAGACAATGATAAAACAATGCACAGTTTACACAGGTCTAAAGCCAAATAGCAAATTGTTTTCTCATATAATTTCAAAAATATATATCCATCATATGGTCTAGGAAGAATTTTTGGGATAATAGACTCTTAAAGATTGAAAAAATTAATACATAAATGATAGCAATTAACCATGTATTGATAGAACAGACTAAAGCTAATTTAAATCAATGCATAATCAATTATTCAAACAATATTATAATGAAAATAAAACTATTTTACTCACAGGACAAAATCCATTAAGCAATCTGGAATTTCATTTTTTTTTTTTGGAAATACTTGTCCATTCTCCCAAAATTCCAACCATATGTTACTCCATTTGAGAAGAATAAATCTTACAAAAGAAATAATATACAAAAGAGAAAGGATAAAAATCCTCCTCTCAATTTCTTGGATCCCCCTTGGCTCTGAACTTTCTCATATATTTATACAATGAATGAACAGTCTGGGCGTCACTAATAATTTCTGCCACCTGAAATTTTCCTCATAAAGAGACACAAATATCTCTCAAATTGTGCATTGTTTTGGGAAACTTTCTATGCGGAAGCTAAATGGGTCCATTTGGGAGATGGGTTTTCAATTGTTTCTTCAAATTCCTCATGGTTTGGCTATAATCAGTCTTGCAAAATCCCATGTCTGATCTTGACGCCTTTCCAAATTTTATATGTTGTTGCTCATAAAATTATTTGCAGCAATCCAATATTATTTTTGTATCAATCATCTTGAACGTATTTAGATAATAAATCAAGCCATGATCAGATCTATACCAAATAATTGATAATAGAAACCTGTGAAACAAAAAGAAATCTAATTTAATAACCTAAAAAATGTGAATAAAACAAAATATAGAACAATAAAATAAAAAATGAATTTAAACTAACTATAAGTTCTAAACAAACATTGTTTATAATTTCCTTTCAAATATGATCTTAAAATTCTAGAAGCTTCAAGTTAATGGAGAAGAGAAAAATATTAATTTTGGTCTTTTACAAAATCAAACAAATGATAGATAATTCTTATTATTATTATTATTA